>JXCR01134781.1:49359-99769 GCA_002079205.1 Phalaenopsis hybrid cultivar
TATATATATATATTTCAATACAATTATTATTTTAATTTGGGATAATTACATACAGAGCACAAGAAATATTATCATTTGCAAATTAACCCCTTATGTGATCTTTTGAACTACAAAACTGATTCATTTACATGTGTCACGATCAAAACATCATAAATTCGATAAAAATGAAAAATATGAATTGAAATTTATCACGACCTTTGATATTTGAGTGAAAATTTGAAAAATGAATAAAAAAAGTTACATTGTAAACAACAATATTTTGGTTGGCCTATATGTAATTTTCATTTTATGGGAAATTTACCTACATAACATACAATTTATATGTATTTATGTATCTCCAACCTGGACTTATTTTTTCATGCAAATATTTAAAGCAATGGTGTTATGAATGTAAATATGAAAAGTTAAGGGTGGGAAATGTTAATAAATAAGAATTATTAAATTTCTTGGGTAAAACTATAAACACGTCCAGTACATCTGGCGAGGAAGTCCGGACCAGCCTGATCTAAAATGACCAAAACGCCCCTCCATTAGTTCTATAAATGCTTGCCCACCTCTTGCCCTAGAGCTCGCCGCCGCCGATGGCGACGAGCCCGGCATTAGCCGTGGTAATCGTCGATTACCCTCATAATGTCGCATGTTGATCTACTGGTCTCAAATCTATCCACTTATGCGGTTGGTGTTCCGATAGTTGCTTCGGTGGCGGCGAAAGACGCGAGATCTAGTGTCGTTTTGGTGATCCATCGGTGATGATTATTCATGCCGATCTGGTCAACGTCGCTGCTCAGTTGATCCGAATCTCGAGTTTCTTGTTCGATCTTTGATCTTACCGCCGTGCTCTGGTCTGTTTTCCCCTGTGATCCCGCGCCNTACCTGTGATCCCGCGCCATCTAAGGTAGCGGTGCCGCCGAGTCATTATCTCTCGTTCTTACCCGGCTTCCGTATGCCATAGGAAGCGTTCTACGATAAGGGCGGAGAGGAGTTTCAAGGGGCTGGAAGGGGGTGGCTAGCTAGTTTGTTCACGGCTGTGTATACCCTGGATCGGGATGATCTGCTCAAGATCGTGATCATTGAGCTAGCTTGCTTGGCTACGCTTGTGGATGAGGGAATTATCATCGTGGACATCGAGTTGGTGAGTTCATTTTTATCATTTAAGATCTCTATTCTGTTTTAGGACTAACCAAATAATTTTTGTTTCTCTTGAAATTATCCCGGCTGCTTGGCTACATGCAGGATTTGTAAATTCCAACTTAGTAAATTAACGTTTGAATTCTTATACTATTTTGGTGCTGTTTGGCCACAAACAGGATTTGTAAATCCCAACTTAGTCAATCTTGGATGTGCTCAATACTCAGTTGTTGTTTGAAATGATATAGATACGCAGTGATGAGAAGTGTTGCTATTATTTTAAATCTTATATCCCCCAAGTTTTATTAAACTCAAGATTTTATGTGGCTAAAAAAATGTTTGTAAGAATTTTGCATAAATCTGGGTAATCTCCAACCAAATAACCCATGAAGGATGGAAACTATTTAGTCTTTAAATGGATGCCATCTCATTGCTAGTTTAACTTTTTATTTCAGCTTTATGACCTGTTTCTCCGTTCTATGTGTTGATCATGTGGATTATGAATGGGTTTGTCTTGTTTAGGTCTTCTAATTTAATGCTGCCCCAATGACTTATTTATGTCTTAATTTTAGGAAAATTTATATTCATACCACTCAATTTTTTTGTATTTACATATCTAACACCTAAACTTGAATTTTTGCATGCATGCCACCTTCCCTATGCATGAAATGGTGTGTTTTACTTTTGAAAATGTAAATACATAAGAATTGTTGGCATGTATGTAAATAACGCTTTAATATTATTACCCATGATTTGCTATTGCCCTCATATGCCTGCTGCTTCTAAATTCTAATGACCATTTTTGTTAGGTTGGTTAGTGTATATACTTATAACTGAACTTATTGAATGGACTCAAATGATTTGGAGAATAGCTCTTCCTTGTATATTCCAGTATATCTATAGTCTATACCTTTCTTATTGACAAGCATCTCAATTTCAAGGAAAAGTGTGAATCAAATAAAGTATATCATGATTATGCCAATAATCTGTAATTTAGTGCATGCAAGTTTATTCAATTATCAATCCATTGAAGTCAGTCTATTTTCTCACTCAAAATACTTTCAAGGTAAAAAAGAGGAAAAAGTTGTATTTTTTTCTATGATTTATTACAAGTTCTATAATGATTTTTTTTTTCAAATTTTTTTAATTTTTATTTTTCTTCTAGGAGGATTTACATATGGACTGCTCAATTCCTATGTATTTACATATCTAACTCAAAATTCAACTTTTACATACATACCACAATTCATATGATCTGGATTTTGATGCACATATGTGAATCTTAAGATGCGTACATTATCAGTCCCATCATCATGCACTGATTCTCCTCAAGATCTTCTTTTACTGCATGCTATTTCTGATAACAGTGCCCCTTTTGTTACATTCCAGTTTGAGACACGTATTAGTTTACACAATTTTAATCTATGATTGTGACATTGTTTTGTCGACATGTTAATATTTTATTCATTATAAGCATTAATCATCACCTTTAACATCCATTGATTTCTTTCCTACAAGTGCCTCTTTCACCCAAGGGCAGTATTAGCAATATATATTTTAATCGTTAATTCTAACTGGATGTTCCTTTGCCATTATATCATCATGGTGATAACCAATTTCAAAATTTTATGAAGTTGGATTTTGTCATTTGGGAGATGAAACAGCAGAGATGACTTTGATCATCAGTTTATTGGGTATGAAGTTGGTGAGCTTATTTTTCTCTTGTATTACATGTTGTGTTTGAAACCTTATAATTTATTATGTCATCTTTAGTACCATTTACAATCTCAACCAATTTCAACATGAAATCAAAGGATTGCTTGATTGGATTGTCATTAATTATCATTTTTTTGGTCTATGAATTGCATTTCTTCACTTAATTTAAACCACTTTTTGATGTTACTCGGATCTTATGTTATTGTTAAATTATATGTAAGCCTAAAGAGCGTCATGCAAAAGGCCACAAAAATTTTACTTGTCACTGGAAATATAGGAGATTATGTTAATTCAAAGGGATTAGTTCTGGTTGAAAGGAGACTTTTCTTTCAATATGATAAATTTTCCCAAAATTTTGTGAATATGATAATTTTAGTTCATTAAATATTTATTTTCATGTAGAAGCCATCTTTTTCCTAGAAGCCTCCACCTGTGATCAAATTATGGTGAAATGGCCCAACTAGTGTTTTATTTTCTTGATGCTACCCACTTTTTTCTCTTGTTCTCTTTCTCTCTTTTCTCAAGTGAAACTCTTAATGAAATGAACATAAACCTCTTCAAAAATATTGAAGTCATTTTGTGTAATTTAAAGCATTAACCTCCTATATAAGCCAATGTTTTCTTCCATACAATCTGATTCTTCTTCATCATATGTTGAATTTGCTCAATCCTGGTGTTCTCTGAGCCCTCTATGATCTTCTCAGTTAGTGTAGCATGAAATTGAATAGATTTTTTTTTTTCTGCATTGTATTATGTTTGAATTAAGAAATCAATATTTGAACTTTTGGCTGATTCTAATTTGATTCCTCCTTATATTAGATCGAGTCTGCTTCTCTCCTAGTAAAAATGTCAAATATTATGATATAAATCTTTGTATATGTATGCCATCATAATATCTATGTATGCATATCAAATAAAATAAAAGAGAAAGAAGTTAATAACTTGTTAGAAGCTAACTCAGAAATTGAACCAGTTGAACTAATTTATGCCACACACCTATTTCAACCTGGTCTATCGACGTTCAAACAACTTTCACGCGGTGAATTGCTCAAATTCTGATTTTTCTCACCGCAACTCCCAACAATATTCACACTTTTTTCAATAATCTTCTAATCTATTTATTGATACTCTTTTGTTATGCGTTTGTACCAAATTTATCATTAGTGATGATTATTTTTTTAGTACATTCTTCTGTTGTTATGAGTCATGTAATGAAATCCTAATATTTATCTTCTTAATTCAGGCTATTGGTAGTGGCGGTTCTCCAACTGTGCCATAGTGGATCCCCTTATCTGGCTTTTCTTGCTACCTTCAGGGAGGAACTTTTTCTCTAATGTCATGTTATGATTGTGGTGGTGCAGCTGCGCATTGAGTTGGCCTTCCTTTGTAGCATTGACCTTGTTTTCAGAATCCACCGCCTTGCCATGGCTAAACCTCCTGTAAACTCTTCTTCCTCCACCTCACCTTGTGAGAAAATGATGTGCGATGAGCTGTCTTTGGTCGCTTTCAAAACCCCCCAGTTTTAGCTGGATGATTGGGATTAGCCTGAGTTTACAGGATGGGAAAGTTGGCTTGTGCCTGCATGCTAGAGTATTTCTTGGATCTTTTTGGTCATCACTAAGAAGAATGCTTTGCTCTGCTTGCAATCAAAGAATTATGTCATCTCAATGAAGTCAGTAAGTTCCTGTCTTGTTTTTATTATTATGTAAGCGTTAATTATACTCTTATCATTTAATACGTTATTTTTTATTGTTTCATTCCATTGTTATTAGAATAATAGAAGAATGCATCATCTCTGTGCTATATAAACATAGAGAATACATTAATGTGTCTTTCTTGATATTATTTTTTTTTTAATTTATCTTGCATGCTGTTACTTATAATCCTCTTGGTGAAATGTATGATTTATATTTGTTTTAGTAAGTGTACTAGAATGGCTCTTTTTCAACAATGCTGTACTTACGTTGCGAGAGAATATATTGTGTGCACGTTCACACGCTTGTCACTTCTCTCAAAATGTGTTCAGTTAAGCTTTTTCTGGTTTGGTAATTTGTTTCTTATTGATCCAAATTAGTACCCGGTCTTGCCCTCCTCCAGCTCTCCTTTTCTTATTTTTGGGTACTATTTACCTCTCTATGCTGGAATCAGTGATGGCGGTGAAATCTCTCCTTGTTTGGCAGCGTGTGTAGTCTCTTCATTCATTTTTTTTAATTGTTTGGGTGCTTTTGGTATCACTTTTCATTTCTGTTTTTCATTTTTTAATTTTTTTTGTTTTATTTTATTAATGTTTTTACTTGAAAATAAAGATGTTTGGTATGTTATAACTTTTTAATTGNTCTTGTCATTGGAAATAGAGGAGATTATGTTAATTCAAAGGGATTAGTTCTGGTTGAAAGGAGACTTTTCTTTCCATATGATAAATTTTCCCAAAATTTTGTGAATATGATAATTTTAGTTCATTAAATATTTATTTTCATGTAGAAGCTATATTTTTCCTAGAAGCCTCCACCTGTGCTCAAATTATGGTGAAATGGCCCAACTAGTGTTTTATTTTCTTGATGCTACCCACTTTTTTCTTTTGTTCTCTTTCTCTCTTTTCTCAGGTGAAACTCTTAATGAAATGAACATAAACCTCTTCAAAAAGATTGAAGTCATTTTGTGTTATTTAAAGCATTAACCTCCTATATAAACCAATGTTTTCTTCCATACAATCTGATTCTTCTTCATCATATGTTGAATTTGCTCAATCCGGGTGTTCTCTGTGCCCTCTATGATCTTCTCAGTTAGTGTAGCATGAAATTGAATAGATTTTTTTTTCTGCATTGTATTATGTTTGAATTAAGAAATCAATATTTGAACTTTTGGCTGAAATTCTTCCTTATATTAGATCGAGTCTGCTTCTCTCCTTGTAAAAATGTCAAATATTATAATATAAATATTTGTATATGTATGCCATCATAATATCTATGTATGCATATCAAATAAAATAAAAGAGAAGGAAGTTAATAACTTGTTAGAAGCTAACTCAGAAATTGAACCTGTTGAACTAATTTATGCCACACACCTATTTCAGCCTGCTCTATCGACGTTCAAACAAATTTCACGCGGTGAATTGCTCAAATTCTGATTTTTCTCACCCCAACTCCCAACAATATTCACACTTTTTTCAATAATCTTCTAATCTATTTATTGATACTCTTTTGATATGCGTTTGTACAAAATTTATCAGTAGTAATGATTATTTTTTTTAGTTCATCCTTCTGTTGTTATGAGTCATGTAATGAAATCCTAATATTTATCTTCTTAATTCAGGCTATTGGTAGTGGCGGTTCTCCAACTGTGCCATAGTGGATCCCCTTATCTGGCTTTTCTTGCTACCTTCAGGGAGGAATTTTTTCTCTAATGTCATGTTATGATTGTGGTGGTGCAGCTGCGCATTGAGTTGCCTTCCTTTGTAGCATTGACCTTGTTTTCAGAATCCACCGCCTTGCCATGGCCTAAACCTTCCTGTAAACTCTTCTTCCTCCACCTCATCTTATGAGAAAATGATGTGCGATGAGCTGTCTTTGGTCGCTCTCAAAAACCCCCAGTTTTAGCTGGATGATTGGGATTAGCCTGAGTTTACAGGATGGGAAAGTTGGCTTGTGCCTGCATGCTAGAGTATTTCTTGGATCTTTTTGGTCATCACTAAGAAGAATGCTTTGCTCTGCTTGCAATCAAAGAATTATGTCATCTCAATGAAGTCAGTAAGTTCCTGTCTTGTTTTTGTTATTATGTAAGCGTTAATTATACTCTTGAATTATCATGTAATACGTTATGTTTTATTGTTTCATTCCATTGTTATTAGAATAATAGAAGAATGCATCATATCTGTGCTATATAAACCTAGAGAATACATTAAAGTTTGTCTTTCTTGATATTATTTTTTTTAATTTATCTTGCATGCTGTTACTTATAATCCTCTTGGTGAAATGTATGATTNTTAATACGTTATGTTTTATTGTTTCATTTCATTGTTATTAGAATAATAGAAGAATGCATCATATTGCTATATAAACCTAGAGAATACATTAAAGTTTGTTTTTCTTGATATTATTTTTTTTAATTTATCTTGCATGCTGTTACTTATAATCCTCTTGGTGAAATGTATGGTTCATATTTGTTTTAGTAAGTGTACTAGAATGGCTCTTTTTGAACAATGCTGTACTTACGTTGCGAGAGAATATATTGTGTGCACGTTCACATGCTTGTTACTTCTCTCAAAATGTGTTCAGTTAAGCTTTTTCTGGTTTGGTAATTTGTTTCTTATTGATCCAAATTGGTCCCCGGTCTTGCCCTCCTCCAGCTCTCCTTATCCTATATTTGGGTACTATTTACCTCTCTATGCTGGAATCAGTGATGGCGGTGAAATCTCTCCTGGTTTGGCAGCGTGTGTAGTCTCTACATTCATTTCTTTAATTGTTTGGGTGCTTGTGGTATCACTTTTCATTTCTGTTTTTCATTTTTTATTTGTTTGTTTTATTTTATTAATGTTTTTACTTGAAAATAAAGATGTTTGGTATGTTATAACTTTTTAATTGTTTTAAAGGGTTTGTTTGGGATCAATTTTACTATTTTTGTTTTTGTTTTTATTTTTTTCTTTTTTTTTAAACATGTTTACTTGGTGTGGTTTTTACATATTTCCATTTTTTATTTCTAAAACAAATTAATAAGTTTTTGAAAACACTCTGAACAACATTTANATTTTTGTTTTTATTTTTTATTTTTTTTTTTAAAACATGTTTACTTGGTGTGATTTTTACATATTTCCATTTTTTATTTCTAAAACAAATTAATAAGTTTTTGAAAACACTCTGAACAACATTTAGGTTATTTGAGTGTTTTAAAAAACAACTATTTCTTAATCAAACTTACCAAACATATTTTGTTTCAAGTGATAGTATAAATAAAACAAAAATAAAAACAAAAAAATAGAAAACAAAATGCAGAAGTGATCCCAAATGGCCCCTAAAATACTCATATAACTTTTAGATTTTTGAGTATTTTTAAAAACAAGATAATTTGTTTTTGAAAATAAAAAATAAAAACATGTAAAATATGCACCAATCAAACATATTTTGAAAATATAAGCACAATCAAAAACAAAAACAGAAAACAAAGGTGACCCCTAACAAGTAACAAGTCCTTAGCTACTGTATTCTGTGGGTACTACTTGTTGTTGTCTTGTAAATTGATACACTGTTTTGGTTTTAATTGACATTATTAACTATTGTGGTTTCTAGGTAGTATTGGTTTAGATGATATTTCCTTGTAGTGTTTTTACCCTTCTGAAGTCTTAGCCGGCTATAAGAATGAAGAATGGAAGATAAATACCCAATACCCTAGTACTTTAAGCATAAGAAGTTATTGATAAGTACCATTTTCTTCATTCTTTAATTACTCTACAAATTCATTGTTTATCTCCACATTCTTTTCTCCTCTTTCACTCATCATGTTCTCTAACTTGTAGGCATGTAGTTCTTTTAAAGTTAGATAAATGTTTATGTTATAATTCTCATGTGAATGCATGGGAACAAATGCAATCTTTCCAATTAGAAAGAAACTTTGATGTCTATATACTTTTTCTTGCACCAACCACGTCAATCATGGTGTTGCTAATGGAAAGACACGGTGAGAAGGATTGATATGATATTGATGACATTATTATAGTTTATAATCTATTTTTATTCATGGTGTTTCTTATATCTTTCTGTATCAAACAAAGTTTTACTGAAGCGTTCATCTATGAAGCAATGGCACTGACTTGAAAGTTCCCTCTCTCTCACTCTCTTTTACTTCTAACTTTTCTCTTCTCCCATATAAAGCTCTTAATGACGTGGAAGCTAAGTCTCCAAAATGATTTAAATGTTTTTTTTCCCCTAAATATTTAAGCTTCTGCACAAGCTAAAGTCCAGTCTGGTGTTTTCCTTCCTAGTGTCCTCTACTATTTTTTTTTTCTAGTGTAGCTTGAAAATTGAGTTTATTTTTGGAATTTTTAAGTATGATTTAATCGTGCCATTATTGCATACCACACAATTCTTATGCATTTACATATCTAACGCCTGAAGTTTGATATTTACATTTATAATACCTTAGTATTTAAAGCCTATGCATGAAAATGTGTCTTTCACTTTTATAAGGCTATAGTGATAGTGATATTTTTGATATGATGTCAAAGATTTGAATGTTATGTATGTAAATATGAAAGTTAAGTTGTTAGATTTGTAATTATATAAGAATTGTGTGGTATATATGTAAATGCCCTAAAGTTTTTTACAGTGTCTGATCCTAAACCACACCATAGATTAGTTTTAATTAGCTCAAAATTATGTCAAACTGTAAAATATAATATTTATCGTTCTATCTATTTATGTATATGAAGCAACAACAATTGATTTCAAGCTGGATTATACATGTTAAAGCAAATTTCAAGCCAGTATAAGCCTGAACTTATTTCATTCTCACCCGCCTCACAACAGTCTTTGTTCATCTGATTCAAATAATTGCACTTTATGCATTAATACTTTTTTTTTTTAATCTGCTTATGCTCGACTGTCCTTATGAAAGAAGTGTTCTTTTTATTGCTATGCTTCTGCTATCATGAGTTATGCTTTGAAATCCTATAATTTCTTACCTTAATGCAGGTTATGTGCTGTGCTGCACCCCCAATTATGCCATTGCAGAAACTCCTTTGTGGCTTTTCGGCTTTTCACACTGAGCTTGTTCCTTTAATAGTATTGATATTGATTACAGAATCTACTGCTAAGGCTTAAGCTAAACCCTCCAATAAACTCCACCTCTTCCACCTCATCTTAGCCCTCCAAAAACTTTGCTATAGCCTTTCCAACACTGCAGATCATCCCAATGGAGTTATTTGCAGCTGTAGAAGGCAGTACTCGATGATCCAGAAGAACGACGGCTGGCTTACAGGATTGGGATATTTGGCTGGTTTCTGGTTGGCAGCTATCTTGGTTCTGTTCTGTCATTGCTAAGGAAGATCAGTGATTATGTCTTAGCCATGGAATCTGTAAGCTCGCATCTTCTCTTTGCTTTTATTTTGATGTAATATGTTATTATTATCATAGAATGCCCATTCCATGTTTAATTCAATAATGTGTTATGATTTATGCTATAAATCTGTAGAATGCATTGAAGTTTCCTATTTCAATTATGTAGTTTATTTCATATTGTTTTTGTTTTCTGTTATACATTATTTTTTGTGGAAACGAGGCTTTAAAAATTGTGCCCAGCAATGAATTCGGTGGTTTTATGGTTTTCATTCTGTAGGATGTGATGTTATTTGATTTATATTTTATTTAATGATTTTACATGTCGGTAATGGGTGGATATAGGGAGATCATTTTGCCCGTATTGCTTAGGTAGAGAGAAATCACTTGGACCATTTTATCGCAGTTTGGAAAGGAGCATCACCCTATTGTTAATGAATTGGTGAGCTCATTAATCTTAAAATTTAGTATACCTTTTTACAACTTTTTTAGAATCTTGACTAATTTCAGTATGAACTTGTAGGATGTTTAATCTTCTACAATTCAGCCTGTTCGGTATATTAATTTCTATGCTTTTGATTGTACCCGCTCACTTTTTTTTAATCATTTTTCCTCAAATTAGTTGATATTATACAATATATAAGATTAAAAGATTTTGCTTATCATCTTAAATACAAAAAGAATAATTTATAGGAAATAATTGTTTTAAAAGGCAAATTTCTTTTTCTATATGATAAATCTCCCTAAAATAATGTGTGTGATAATTTTGACTCAAATCATGGTGAAATTGTTTGAAAAATTTATTCATTCGTTAAAATTGCCCTCCTCTTCTTCTTTCATTTTCCTTTTATATAGAACTTTTAATGAGATGGAAGTTAAGTTTTCAAAATGATTTCAATGAATTTTTTGTCAAGTATTAACCTTAGTGGCAATTTGGTTGGATGTGAAATGTACTTTAGGTGTTAGATATGTAAATACATGAAGATTTAGTGGTATGTATTTAAATCGTACTATTAATTATTGTTCCAATAATCATGTGCCCCGTAATGAAATCCTAATATTTATCATCTTAATGCAGGCTATGGGCAGTATTGGCTCCCCAGTTCTATCTTCATGCAGCTACGCACTGATCTTGTTCCCTTTTTAGTATTGGCATTGATTACAGAATCCACCGCTATGCCCTAAGCTAAACCCTCCTATAAACTCCCCATCTTCCACCTCATCTTTGCCCACCAAATGCGCGGCTATAGCCCTTCCAACTCTGCAAACCAACCCAATTAATTGCAGATGCCGGAGGAGGCTGTGCCTGATGTTGCGGAAGAGCGGCGGTAGGTTGCAGGATTGGGAAATCTGGCTGGTGTCTGCGTGGCTGAGTTTATCTCGGATCTGTTTTGTCATTGCAGAAGGAAGATCAGTGATCATGTGCTCACCATGAGATCGGTAAGTTTGCATCTTCTCTTTGCTCTTATTTCAGAATTAATTATACTCTTTATTTATGATTTAATATGTTATTATTATCATATTATGTCTATTCCATCATAAGTACAAGAATTTGTTCTTTTATGCTATGTAAATCAGAAGAATGCATTTGAAGTTTTCGTATTGTTTTGGTTTCTATTTATTTAAACAATTTTTTTGGTGGAAATAAGATTTTAGAAATTGTGCTGGACATTAAATGGGAGAAAGGAAAGTTTAATATTAAATAATTTAGTTAGGAAAGAACTGGATGATGTAATTTCTGTTAAGGCTATGTACTTTTGGATTATTATTTGTGCAGCTTACTCGACCTAATGGTGTCTTTTGCCGTTCTAACCAAGGGCTTATGTTCAAAGTCTAGTACATTTGGATTCGTGTGGAATTAAACAAAATTTTGATGTAATAGTCTCATAATAATTATATTTTTACTAATTCAATATGCAATAGGCTAATTCATAAAGTTTCACTCTTGCATATAATGAATATGTTCATATCTCAAAATTTTGAGATATGATACTTTCAATTCTTTCTANAATTTATATCTAATTTGAAAACGTAATTGCTCGTTTGGTAATGTGGTTATGCACCTTTTTTTGCATTTATTTGGTGCAGGTTTGAATCCAGCACTTTACATTTATTTTTTCACTTTAATTTTAAAGAGTCTATTTCAAGTTAAACATAAGCCGAACACGAATATTTAAATCAAGCCGAACACGAACACACTGTTTACGAGCCGGTTTCGAACACGAGCCGATTTCGAACACGAGCCGATTTCGAACACGAACAATTTCGATCTAGTCGAACACGCTCCACTCATTTACAGCCCGATGCCATCATTTATATATATGTATGAAAGTATAAATTTTACAATTTTACAGTTGAAATGTTGATAGTTGTTGAAATTGCCCACGCTCCACTCATTTACAGTATCAAATTATTATTTTAATTTGAGATAATTACATACAGAGCACAAAAAATATTATCATTTGCAAATTAACCCCTTATGTGATTTTTTGAACTACAAAACCTATTCATTTACACGTGCCACGATCAAAACCTCATGAATTTGATAAAAATGGAAAAAACGGATTGAAATTTTATCACGATCTTTGATATTTGAGTGAAAATTTGAAAAATTAATGAAAAAAAAGGTTCATTTGTAAACAACAATATTTTGGTTGGCCTATATGTAATTTTCATTTTATGGGAAATTTACCTACATAACATACAATTTATATGTATTTATGTATCTAGCACCTAATGACTTTTATTTTTTCATGCAAATATTTAAAGCAATGGTGTTATAAATGTAAATATGAAAAGTTAAGGGTGGGATATGTTAATAAATAAGAATTATTAAATTTCTTGAAAATCTCTGCAATGTGGGGGTAAAACTATAAACACGTCCAGCCTGATCTAAAATGACCAAAACGCCCCTCCATTAGTTCTATAAATGCTCGCCCATCTCTTGCCCAAAATCTCGCCGCCGCCAATGGCGACGAGCCCGGCATTAGCCGTGGGAATCGTCGATTACCCTCATGATGTCGCATGTTGATCTACTGGTCTCAAATCTATACACTTATGCGGTTGGTGTTCCGATAATTGCTTCGGTGGCGGCGCAAGACGCGAGATCTAGTGTCTTTTTGATGATCCATCGGTGATGATTATTCTTCATGCCGATCTGGTCAACGTCGCTGCTCAGTTGATCCGAATCTCGAGTTTCTTGTTCGGTCTTTGATCTTACCGCCGTGCTCTGGTCTGTTTTCCCCTGTGATCCCGCGCCATCTAAGGTAGCGGTGCCGCCGAGTCCTTATCTCTCGTTCTTACCCGGCTTCCGTATGCCATAGGAAGCGTTGTACGATAAGGGCGGAGAGGAGTTTCAAGGGGCTGGAAGGGGTGGCTAGCTGGTTTGTTTACGGCTGTGTATACCCTGGATCTGGATGATCTGATCAAGATCGTGATCATTGAGCTAGCTTGCTTGGCTAGGCTTGTGGATGAGGGAATTATCATCGTGGACATGGAGCTGGTGAGTTCATTTTTATCATTCAAGATCTCTATTCTGTTTTAGGGCTAACCAAATAATTTTTGTTTCTCTTGAAATTATCCGGGCTGTTTGGCTACATGCAGGATTTGTAAATTCCAACTTATTAAATTAACTTTTGATTCTTATACTATTTTGGTGTTGTTTGGCCACAAACAGGATTTGTAAATCCCAACTTAGTCAATCTTGGATGTGCTAAATACTCAGTAGTTGTTGAAATGATATAGATACGCAGTGATGAGAAGTGTTGCTATTATTTTAAATCTTATTTCCCCCAAGTTTGATTAAATTCAAGATTTTATGTGGCTAAAAAAATGTTTGAAAGAATTTTGCATAAATCTGTGTAATCTCCAACCAAACAACCCATGAAGGATGAAAACTATTTAGTCTTTAAATGGATGCCATCTCATTGCTAGTTTAACTTTTTATTTCAGCTTTATGACCTGTTTCTCCGTTCTATGTGTGTTGAGCATGTGGATTATGAATGAGTTTGTCTTGTTTAGGTCTTCGAATTTAATGCTGCCCCAATGACTTATTTATGTCTTAATTTTAGGAAAATTTATATTCATACCACTCAATTTTTTGGTATTTACATATCTAACACATAAACTTGGATTTTTACATGCATGCCACCTTCCTTATGCATGAAATGGTGTGTTTTACTTTTGAAAATGTAAATACATAAGAATTGTTGGCATGTATGTAAATAAATCATTAATATTATTACCCATGCTTTGCTATTGCCCTCATATGCCTGCTGCTTCTAAATTCTAATGACCATTTTTGTTATTGGTTAGTTAGTGTATATACTTATAACTGAACTTATTGAATGGACTCAAATGATTTGAAGAATAGCTCTTCCTTGTATTTTCCAGTATATCTATATACCTTTCTTATTGACAAGCATCTCAATTTCAAGGAAAAGTGTGAATCAAATAAACTGTCTTTCATGTATATCATGATTATGCCAATAATCTGTAATTTAGTGCATGCAAGTTTATTTAATTATCAATCTATTGAAGTCGGTCTATTTTCTCACTCAAAATACTTTCAAGGTAAAAGGAGGAAAAAGTAGTATTTTTTTCTATGATGTATGGCAAGTTCTATAATGATTTTTTTCAGTTTTTTTTTTAATATTTATTTTTCTTCTAGGAGGATTTACATATGGACTGCTCAATTCCTATGTATTGAAATATCTAACTCAAAATTCAATTTTTACATACATACCACAATTCCTATGATCTGGATTTTGATGCACATATGTGAATCTTAAGATGCGTACATTATCAATCCCATTATCATGCACTGATTCTCCTCAAGTTCTTCTTTTACTGCATGCTATTTCTGATAACAGTGCCCCTTTTGTTACATCTCAGTTTGAGACACGTATTAGTTTACACAATTTTAATCTATGATTGTGATAACTTTTTGTCAACATGTTAATATTTTATTCATTATAAGCATTAATCATCACCTTTAACATCCATTGATTTGTTTCCTACAAGTGCCTCTTTCACCCAAGGGCAGTATTAGCAATATATATTTTAATCGTTAATTCTAACTGGATGTTCCTTTGCCATTATATCATGATGGTGACAAACAATTTCAAAATCTTATGAAGTTGGATTTTGTGATTTGGGGGCTTGCTGTGGATGAAACAGCAGAGATGACTTTGATCATCAGTTTATTGGGTATGAAGTTGGTGAGCTTATTTTTCTCTTGTAATACATGTTGTGTTTGAAACCTTATAATTTGTTATGTGCATCTTTAGTACCATTTACAATCTCAACCAATTTCAACATGAAATCAAAGGATTGTTTGATTGGGTTGTCATTAATTATCATTTTTTTGGTCTATGAATTGCATTTCTTCACTCAATTTAAACCACTTTTTGATGTTACTCGGATCTTATGTTATTGTTAAATTATATGTAAGCATAAAGAGCGTCATGCAAAAGGCCACAAAAATTTTACTTGTCATTGGAAATATAGGAGATTATGTTAATTCAAAGGGATTAGTTCTGGTTGAAAGTAGACTTTTCTTTCCATATGATAAATTTTCCCAAAATTTTGTGAATATGATAATTTTAGTTCATTAAATATTTATTTTCATGTAGAAGCCTTATTTTTCCCAGAAGCCTCCACCTGTGCTCAAATTATGGTGAAATGGCCCAACTAATGTTTTATTTTCTTGATGCTACCCACTTTTTTCTCTTGTTCTCTTTCTCTCTTTTCTCAGGTGAAACTCTTAATGAAATGAACATAAACCTCTTCAAAAAGATTGAAGTCATTTTGTGTTATTTAAAGCATTAACCTCCTATATAAGCCAATGTTTTCTTCCATACAATCTGATTCTTCTTCATCATATGTTGAATTTGCTCAATCCGGGTGTTCTCTGTGCCCTCTATGATCTTCTAGTGTAGCATGAAATTGAATAGATTTTTTTTTCTGCATTGTATTATGTTTGAATTAAGAAATCAATATTTGAACTTTTGGCTGATTCTAATTTGATTCCTCCTTATATTAGATCGAGTCTGCTTCTCTCCTAGTAAAAATGTCAAATATTATAATATAAATATTTGTATATGTATGCCATCATAATATCTATGTATGCATATCAAATAAAATAAAAGAGAAGGAAGTTAATAACTTGTTAGAAGCTAACTCAGAAATTGAACCAGTTGAACTAATTTATGCCACACACCTATTTCAACCTGGTCTATCGACGTTCAAACAACTTTCACGCGGTGAATTGCTCAAATTCTGATTTTTCTCACCCCAACTCCCAACAATATTCACACTTTTTTCAATAATCTTCTAATCTATTTATTGATACTCTTTTGATATGCGTTTGTACAAAATTTATCATTAGTAATGATTATTTTTTTAGTCCATCCTTCTGTTGTTATGAGTCATGTAATGAAATCCTAATATTTATCTTCTTAATTCAGGCTATTGGTAGTGGCGGTTCTCCAACCGTGCCATAGTGGATCCCCTTATCTGGCTTTTCTTGCTACCTTCAGGGAGGAATTTTTTCTCTAATGTCATGTTATGATTGTGGTGGTGCAGCTGCGCATTGAGTTGCCTTCCTTTGTAGCATTGACCTTGTTTTCAGAATCCACCGCCTTGCCATGGCTAAACCTTCCTGTAAACTCTTCTTCCTCCACCTCATCTTATGAGAAAATGATGTGCGATGAGCTGTCTTTGGTCGCTCTCAAAAACCCCCAGTTTTAGCTGGATGATTGGGATTAGCCTGAGTTTACAGGATGGGAAAGTTGGCTTGTGCCTGCATGCTAGAGTATTTCTTGGATCTTTTTGGTCATCACTAAGAAGAATGCTTTGCTCTGCTTGCAATCAAAGAATTATGTCATCTCAATGAAGTCAGTAAGTTCCTGTCTTGTTTTTGTTATTATGTAAGCGTTAATTATACTCTTGAATTATCATGTAATACGTTATGTTTTATTGTTTCATTCCATTGTTATTAGAATAATAGAAGAATGCATCATATCTGTGCTATATAAACCTAGAGAATACATTAAAGTTTGTCTTTCTTGATATTATTTTTTTTAATTTATCTTGCATGCTGTTACTTATAATCCTCTTGGTGAAATGTATGATTTATATTTGTTTTAGTAAGTGTACTAGAATGGCTCTTTTTCAACAATGCTGTACTTACGTTGCGAGAGAATATATTGTGTGCACGTTCACACGCTTGTTACTTCTCTCAAAATGTGTTCAGTTAAGCTTTTTCTGGTTTGGTAATTTGTTTCTTATTGATCCAAATTGGTCCCCGGTCTTGCCCTCCTCCAGCTTTCCTTATCCTATATTTGGGTACTATTTACCTCTCTATGCTGGAATCAGTGATGGCGGTGAAATCTCTCCTGGTTTGGCAGCGTGTTTAGTCTCTGTATTCATTTTTTTAATTGTTTGGGTGCTTGTGGTATCACTTTTCATTTCTGTTTTTCATTTTTTATTTTTTTGTTTTATTTTATTAATGTTTTTACTTGAAAATAAAGATGTTTGGTATGTTATAACTTTTTAATTGTTTTTAAGGGTTTGTTTGGGATCAATTTTACTATTTTGTTTTTGTTTTTATTTTTTTATTTTTTATTTAAACATGTTTACTTGGTGTGATTTTTACATATTTCCATTTTTTATTTCTAAAACAAATTAATAAGTTTTGGAAACACTCTTAACAACATTTAGGTTATTTGAGTGTTTTAAAAAACAACTATTTCTTAATCAAACCTACCAAACATATTTTGTTTCAAGTGATAGTATTAATGAAACAAAAATAAAAACAAAAAATAGAAAACAGAAAGCAGAAGGGATCCCAAATGGCCCCTAAATTACTCATATAACTTTTAGATTTTTGAATATTTTTAAAAACAAGATAATTTGTTTTTGAAAATAAAAGATAAAAACATGTAAAATATGCACCAATCAAACATATTTTGAAAATATAAGCACAATCAAAAACAAAAACAGAAAACAAAGGTGATCCCTAACAAGTAACAAGTCCTTAGCTACTGTATTCTGTGGGTACTACTTGCTGTTGTCTTCTAAATTGATACACTGTTTTGGTTTTAATTGACATTATTAACTATTGTGGTTTCTAGGTAGTATTGGTTTAGATGATATTTCCTTGTAGTGTTTTTACCCTTCTGAAGTCTTAGCCGGCTCTAAGAATGGAGAATGGAAGAAAAATACCCAATACCCTAGTACTTTAAGCATAAGAAGTTATTGATAAGTACCATCTTCTTCATTCTTTAATTACTCTACAAATTCATTGTTTATCTCGACATTCTTTTCTCCTCTTTCACTCATCATGTTCTCTAACTTGTAGGCATGTAGTTCTGTTAAAGTTATATAAATGTTTATGTTATAATTCTCATGTGAATGCATGGGAACAAATGCATTCTTTCCACTTAGAAAGAAACTTTGATGTCTATATACTTTTTCTTGCACCAACCACTTCAATCATGGTGTTGCTAATGGAAAGACACGGTGAGAAGGATTGATATGATATTGATGACATTATTATAGTTTATAATCTATTTTTATTCATGGTGTTTCTTATATATTTCTGTATTAAACAAAGTTTTACTGAAGCGTTCATCTATGAAGCAATGGTACTGACTTGAAACTTCCCTCCTCTCTCTCTCTCTTTTACTTCTAACTTTTCTCTCCTCTCATATAAAGCTCTTAATGACGTGGAAGCTAAGTCTTCGAAATGATTTAAATGTTTTTTTCCCCTAAATATTTAAGCTTCTGCACAAGCTAAAGTCCAGTCTGGCGTTTTCCTTCCTAGTGTCTTCTATTTTTTTTTTTTCTAGTGTAGCTTGAAAATTGAGTTGATTTTTGGAATTTTTAAGTATGATTTAATCGTGCCATTATTGCATACCACACAATTCTTATGCATTTACATATCTAACGCCTGAAGTTTGATATTTACATTTATAATACCTTAGTATTTTAAAACCTATGCATGAAAATGTGTCTTTCACTTTTATAAGGCGATAGTGATACTGATATTTTTGATATGATGTCAAAGATTTGAATGTTATGTATGTAAATATCAAAGTTAAGTTGTTAGATTTGTAATTATATAAGAATTGTGTGGTATATATGTAAATGCCCTAAAGTTTTTACAGTATCTGATCCTAAACCACACCATAGATTAGTTTTAATTAGCTCAAAATTATGTCAAACTGTAAAATATAATATTTATCGTTCTATCTATTTATATATGAAGCAAAAACAATTGATTTCAAGCTGGACTATACATGTTAAAGCAAATTTCAAGCCAGTATCAGCCTGAACTTATATCATTCTCACCCGCCTCACAACAAAGTCTTTGTTCATCTGATTCAAATAATTGCACTTTATGCATTAATACTTTTTTTTAATCTGCTTATGCTCTACTGTCCTTATGAAAGAAGTGTTCTTTTTATTGCTATGCTTCTGCTATCATGAGTTATGCTTTGAAATCCTATAATTTCTTACCTTAATGCAGGTTATGTGCTGTGCTGCACCCCCAATTATGCCATAGCAGAACCTCCTTTGTGGCTTTTCGGCTTTTCACACTGAGCTTGTTCCTTTAATAGCATTGATATTGATTACAGAATCTACTGCTAAGGCTTAAGCTAAACCCTCCAATAAACTCCACCTCTTCCACCTCATCTTTGCCCTCCAAAATCTTGGCTTTCCAACACTGCAGATCATCCCAATGGAGTTATTTGCAGCTGTAGAAGGTAGTGCTCGATGATCCAGAAGGGCGACGGCAGGCTTACAGGATTGGGATATTTGGCTGGTTTCTGGTTGGCAGTTATCTTGGTTCTGTTCTGTCATTGCTAAGGAAGATCAGTGATTTTGTCTTGGCCATGGAATCTGTAAGGTTGCATCTTCTCTTTGCTTTTATTTTGATGTAATATGTTATTATTATCATAGTATGCCCATTCCATGTTTAATTCAATAATGTGTTATGATTTATGCTATAAATCTGTAGAATGCATTGAAGTTTCCTATTTCAATTATGTAGTTTATTTCATATTGTTTTTGTTTTCTGTTATACATTAATTTTTGTGGAAACGAGGCTTTAAAAATTGTGCCCAGCAATGAATTCGGTGGTTTTATGGTTTTCATTCTGTAGGATGTGATGTTATTTGATTTATATTTTATTTAATGATTTTACATGTCGGTAATGGGTGGATATAGGGAGATCATTTTGCCCGTATTGCTTAGGTAGAGAGAAATCACTTGGACCATTTTATCGCAGTTTGGAAAGGAGCATCACCCTATTGTTAATGAATTGGTGAGCTCATTAATCTTAAAATTTAGTATACCTTTTTACAACTTTTTTAGAATCTTGACTAATTTCAGTATGAACTTGTAGGATGTTTAATCTTCTACAATTCAGCCTGTTCGGTATATTAATTTCTATGCTTTTGATTGTACCCGCTCACTCTTTTTTGATCATTTTTCCTCAAATTAGTTGATATTATACAAGATATAAGATTAAAAGATTTTGCTTATCATCTTAAATACAAAAAGAATAATTTATAGGAAATAATTGTTTTAAAAGGCAAATTTCTTTTTCTATATGATAAATCTCCCTAAAATAATGTGTGTGATAATTTTGACTCAAATCATGGTGAAATTGTTTGAAAAATTTATTCATTCGTTAAAATTGCCCTCCTCTTCTTCTTTCATTTTCCTTTTATATAGAACTTTTAATGAGATGGAAGTTAAGTTTTCAAAATGATTTCAATGAATTTTTTGTCAAGTATTAACCTTAGTGGCAATTTGGTTGGATGTGAAATGTACTTTAGGTGTTAGATATGTAAATACATGAAGATTTAGTGGTATGTATTTAAATCGTACTATTAATTATTGTTCCAATAATCATGTGCCCCGTAATGAAATCCTAATATTTATCATCTTAATGCAGGCTATGGGCAGTATTGGCTCCCCAGTTCTATCTTCATGCAGCTACGCACTGATCTTGTTCCCTTTTTAGTATTGGCATTGATTACAGAATCCACCGCTATGCCCTAAGCTAAACCCTCCTATAAACTCCCCATCTTCCACCTCATCTTTGCCCACCAAATGCGCGGCTATAGCCCTTCCAACTCTGCAAACCAACCCAATTAATTGCAGATGCCGGAGGAGGCTGTGCCTGATGTTGCGGAAGAGCGGCGGTAGGTTGCAGGATTGGGAAATCTGGCTGGTGTCTGCGTGGCTGAGTGTATCTCGGATCTGTTTTGTCATTGCAGAAGGAAGATCAGTGATCATGTGCTCACCATGAGGTCGGTAAGTTTGCATCTTCTCTCTGCTCTTATTTTAGAATTAATTATACTCTTTATTTATGATTTAATATGTTATTATTATCATATTATGTCTATTCCATCATAAGTAAAAAAAATTGTTCTTTCATGCTATGTAAATCAGAAGACTGCATTTGAAGTTTTCGTATTGTTTTTGGTTTCTATTTATTTAAACATTTTTTTTTTGGTGGAAATAAGATTTTGGAACTTGTGCTGGACATTAAATGGGAGATAGGAAAGTTTAATATTAAATAATTTTGTTAGGAAAGAACTGGATGATGTAATTTCTGTTAAGGCTACGTACTTTTGGATTATTATTTGTGCAGCTTACTTGACCAAATGGTGTTTTTTGCTAACCAAGGCCTTATGTTCAAAGTCTAGTACATTTGGATTCGTGTGGAATTAAACAAAATTTTGATGTAATAATTTCATAATAATTATATTTTTACTAATTCAATATGCAATAGGCTAATTCATAACGTTTCACTCTTGCATATAATGAATATGTTCATATCTCAAAATTTTGAGATATGATACTCTCAATTATTTCTACTATTTTATTCTTTTATTGTTTCTAGTCATCCAATCATAAACAAGACCTCTTAATGTGGATCCATCATTGATCCTCGTATTCTATATCCTTAAAGATGGCTAAGCCACCGCCTAAGCATTTTTAGCTCAAAGTCTTTAATCTTAAGAATCTTATTGTGNGCTAATTCATAACGTTTCACTCTTGAACATAATGAATATGTTCATATTTCAAAATTTTGAGATATGATACTTTCAATTGTTTCTACTATTTTATTCTTTTATTGTTTCTAGTCATCCAATCATAAACAAGACCTCTTAATGTGGATCCATCATTGATCCTCGTATTCTATGTCCTTAAAGATGGCTAAGCCACCGCCTAAGCATTTTTAGCTCAAAGTCTTTAATCTTAAGAATCTTATTGTGAAAGAAATTAACAGACTCAATTGGGTCTCGTCTCATTTTCAAGTGAGTCTTAGAATTCTTTATTGTTTTTGATGCAGGAATGAGCTACTTGCTAAGGTCCATAGAGGATGAACTACACGAAAATTATTTAAATAGAAATAAGATATTAAATATTAAAACCATAATAAATTAAAAAAAAAGAAGAATCGAGGGTTGTGCTATCAAATGTTCGTGCAGATATGTGATGATCTTGTTCCTTTTCTAGCATTGGCATTGATTACAGAATCCACCGCCATGCCCTAAGCTAAACCGCCTCCTATAAACTCCCATCTTCCCCCTCATCTTTGCCTACCAAATTGGCGGCTATAGCCCTTCCAACTCTGCAAACCAACCCAATTAGTTGCAGACGTCGGATGAGGATGCGCCTGATGTAGCGGAAGAGCGGCCGTAGGATGCAGGATTGGGAAATCTGGCTGGTGTCTGCGTGGCTGAGTATATCTTGGATCTGTTGTGTCATTGCAGAAGGAAGACCAGTGATCTTGTCTTGAACATGAAGTTGGTAAGCTCACATCTTCTCTTTTCTCTTATTTTAGAATTAATTATAGTCCTGATTTATGATTTAATATGTTATTATAATCATATTATGTCCATTCCATCATCAGTACCAGAATTTGTTCTTTCATTCTAAATAAGTCAGAAGAATGCATTGGTTTCTATTTATTTAAACCTTTTGTTTTGTTGGAAATATGGTTTTAGAAATTGGGCTGGACATTAAATAGGAGAAAGGAAAAGGTTTAAGATTAAATTATTTAATTAGGGATGAACTGAATGATGTAATTTAACTATTTTATTTTTCATTTTTACTAGTCCAATCATAAACACCCGTTAATGTGGATCCATCAGTGATCCTTGTACTCGTCTGTATCCTGCCTGGGCATTTTGTAGCTCCAACAGACCCAATTGGGTCCATCTCATTTTCAAGGGAGTTTTACAATTCTTTATTGTTTTTAATGCAGGAATGAGCTACTTGCTGAGGTCGTTAGAGGATTAAATACACAGAAAATATTTAAATAGAAATTAGATGTTAAATATGAACATTTTAATCATTTAAGAAAAAAAGCTAAGAATTGAGGGTTGTGCCAGCAAAATCAGACCAGTAAAAAATCCAGATTGTTAATTCATATGGCTCAAAATCTCAAAATAAGCACAAATGCATCGCATTGAAGTTCTGATTCATCCTAATATTAATTTCTAAAGATCAACCATTCTTTGAGGGGAAAAAACTACAAGTTTATTATGATATTAATCCATTATAAGTTTTGTTTTTCCAGAACTTTTTAATCTTTGTGTTCTCTAACTATAAATTAAAATGGATTTTTGTTAGAAATTAGTTTACAGGTATTTAAATGTAACTTATTTTAATTTCATATTTTCTTATTTCTTGAGATATTTTTCTTTCAAGTTATTGAAATTCGTATGATTCTCTAAATAGGACGTAGTGGAGAAAAAGGATTCATGTAGCCGACCCCACATAGTGGGATTAAGGCTTTGTTGTTGTTAGTTGTATTGAAATTTGTGCGATTGTGTCAAAAAGTTGTTTGTTCTCTTAAACTAAATTCAAGCTATTAAAAATGCAAGTATTTCTTTTGTCTTTATATTCCTGCAATCATTGAAATCCTAATATCCCTCAATCTTAATACAGGTTATGTGTATTGTTGGCTCTCGAATAGCTCCTTAATGGAACCTCCTGTCTGTCTTTTCATGGGGCCACAAATTGAGCCTGTCGGTGTGGACGAGCAGCGGCAGGATTACTTGATGGGAAATCTAGCCGGCGTCTGCTTTTCTAGTATGTTTTGGATATTTTCTATTATTTCAGGAGGAAGATCAGTAATAATGTAAGCTCGCATCTTATCTTTGCAATTATTTAAGAATTAAGTGTGGTCTTGATTTATGATTTGATATGTTATTATTATCATATTATTCCCATTTCGTCATCAGTGCAATTTGTTGTCTTTCATGCCATTTAGACCTTTAGAATGAATTCAAAATTTTCCCTCTTTGGTATATTGTTTGTTATGTATTGTTTTTCTGTTTCTGTTTGCTTATAAATAAGGTCTTGGAAATTGGACCGATTGAATGGGAAAAATGAGTGGTTTAATTAAGAAAGATTTACTTACATACCCCTCACGGCCTAATACATAAACTATGTTTTACATACATGCCCCTTTAACTGTGCATGAAAAGGTGTATTTAACTTCGTAAAAGTTAAAATGGTGGTATTTTTTTATTTGTTATGAAAGATTTGGGTGGTATAAATGTAAAAAGTAAAGTTTAGATGTTGGATAAGAATTGGTGGTATCTATGTGAATGCCCCTGTGATTAAATGTTTAAACAAGTGTTGACTCAGTTGATGCCTTTTTTTATTAAGGTTATATACTATCGGAAAATTATTCTGTCAGTTCTCTTAACGTAGAGAACCATTCGGAGTTCAATAAAATTACACCGCGTGGCGATGACATAAAAAAAATAAAATCTGTCTCGCAACACGAGAATATTCCTCCCGTGTTATTCAGGTGTTATTGTGTGTTATTCAAGTGTTTTTGATGTTTAATTGTGTTATTATAACACCGAGAATATTCCCATAACACAATAATACTTTAATAACATACAATAATACCTGAATAACATGAAATAACACGGGAGGAATATTCTCGTGTTACCAGGCCGATTTTTATTTATTTTTTTATGTCACCATCTCTTAGCGTGATTTCATTGGACTCTGAATAATTCTCTACGTTAGGAGTCCTGACAGAATAGTTTTCCATATACTATCAGTTTTTTATTGTAGGTGGGTTAATGGTTGAGCACTTTGTCTCTAGCCATTGTGTCTTCTGGTTAAGGTCTAGCACATTTATGTGTATGCATGACTTAAAAAATTTTTTAAAAAATAATTGAAATAATGTAATAGTGATGTTATTTATTCAATATGTAGTTGGCTAACTTAAATTTTATGTTTATTATTTTTAATTTAAAGTTTCTATTTCTAGTCATCTGATTGTAATTGACGCCCCTGTATTTGTTACTCATCTATGCTTAACTTTTATAATGTGAAAACTGATGCCCCTGTATTTGTTACTCATCTATGCTTAACTTTTATAATGTGAAAACTGATGTGGTTTTGGGATGACTAAAAATATAGAGCTAAGGCCGATTTCTCTATTATCCTTGACACCGAAAAGTTGGGATATGTAGCTAGTGTTCAGTTCATTAAACAAACTAGCTGAATCTCTATTTGTTACTCATTTATGTTTGAAAACTGTTGTGGTTTTGGGATGACTTAAAATATAGAGCTAGTTGGCTGATTTCTACTAAAAATATAGAGCCAAGGCCGATTTCTCTATTATCCTTGACACCGAAAAGTTGGGCTCTCAAAACAGCCTGTCGTTCGCGGAAGTTTGTTTTTGGTTTGCTATGTAGCTAGTGTTCAGTTCATTCATTAAACAAACTAGCTGAATCTCTATTTGTTACTCATTTATGTTTGAAAACTGTTGTGGTTTTGGGATGACTTAAAATATAGAGCTAGTTGGCTGATTTCTATATTAACCTTAAGACTGAAAAGTTGGGCTGTCAAAAAAAGCTCATCGTTCGCAAATGGTTAGTGTTCGGTTTGCTATGTAGCTAGTGTTCAATTCGTTTATTAAGCAAAATAGGGCTGTCAAAAAAAGCTCATCGTTCGCAAATGGTTAGTGTTCAGTTTGCTATGTAGCTAGTGTTCAATTCGTTCATTAAGCAAACTAGCTGAATACGAACAAATTTTTTGAGCTTTTATTATAAATGTGCCAAACGCGAATATGTTTTTGTTCAATCTTGCTCAGCTCTTTTTAACTCTAATTATTTAAATAATAATTAAATAATATGTAAAAACTAAATAGCAGTATTTTTGATATGATAAAAAATTAGTTTGTATGAACATAAAAGCCAATTTACGTGTTAGATATGATATAAGAATTGTGTGTTATATATGTAAATTCTCTTGGAATTTTTTAAAATTCTGCCAGAACTGCCCCTATTGTTTATTACTTGGACTCATTAGTACGAAAATTTTGTATGCCTTTTGACAGTAGTTTTTAGAATCTTGACTAATTTCAGTATGAACTTGGAGGAAAGTTTAATCTTCTACAGTTCATACTGTTCAGTATATTAAGTTATGCGCTTTTGATTGCACCCGCTCCCTTTTTTAAATCATTTTACCTCAGATTAGATGTTTATATTCTATATGATATAAGATTAATTATGCGCTCAAAATGCTGCTAAAGAATTTACTTGTAATCTTAAATGCAAGAAGAACAATTTATCAGAAATAGTTGCACTGAAAAAACAAACTTTTCTTTCTATATGATAAATCTCCCTGAAATATTTTGAATGTGATAATTTTGACTGAAACCATTGGTGACATTATTTGAAAAAAGCTTGCTTTTTTTAGAATTGCCTATTTCTCTTTATCTTTCTCCCTTTCCTCGTGCTTCTCTTTCTATTCCTCTATTTTCTTGTACATAAAACCCTTAATGAGATGGAAGTTAAGTCTTCAAAATAATTTCAATGAATTTGTTGGCAAAATAATTAAGCTCTTATAGAGTTTAAAGCTCCAGCTTGTGTACTATGTTGGAGTTACCCATTCTAGTGTTCGGCTTTTGCGTTTTCTCGATCATCTTCTACCTTAGGGGCCGATTATGGTTGTAAATTAGGTGTACTGTATTCAGAATGCTAGGGTTTTAAGAATTTTGGTGTTTGATTTGAAGAATTTGAAATATAGTTTCAAGCTTAGTGGCCATTTGGTTGGGAAGTAAAATGCAGGTTTTGCATTTGGATTGCAGATGTGTTGAGAATTTGTTTGGCTGAAGAATTTAGAATGCAAAAGTAAACTTTTAATGAATTCCAAGCTCACTCTGTAGTTCTTTTATCGTGTACTTCAAAATGCATTCTAGAAAAGGCATCAACGATCTCTACGTGCCACCACTCGCCATTGAACACAGTATTTCTCAGTTTGCCTCATTGGCTGTCGCCTGCTGGCCTGCCTGTTTTAAATTGATTTTCTTTTTACTTCAAACTAAACAGAAAAAAATAAATTTTCACAATTGTTTTACTCACCAAAACTAACTCCAAAATACTTCAAAATTATATTTCAATTTTATTGAATTCTTTTTTCTGTAAACCAAACCACCCCTTAGTTTAGCTTGAAAAATTAAGTATTAATATTTTGGACTGTTGCATTGTGAATCAAGATATAAGCCATTATTTAAAATTTTTTTGTTTAGTCTGACCTTCAATCCCACCATAAGATTAGACTGAAGCTATGTCTGGTGAACTGTTTTATTACTGCTTCCTAGAAATTTGCGTGATGGGAAGTTGATTTTTCAACTTTTAACTTTTAATATGCGATGAATGTAAGAAAACTGTTCTTTGATTCTCATTGCAGCTTTCTAAGAAGTTTATTCTCATTGTAGCTTCCACTTCAACAACCTTTCTTTCATTATTTTTTTAGGGGCATTTACATATGCTCCCCTCAATTCCTATATATTGACATATCTAACACCTAAATCTTTCATGTCACATCAAAAACATCTTTTTATACATACATAAGGGGCCATGGATACGAAATACATAAGAATTTAGTGGCGTGTATGTAAATTTTCCTATTAATTATTGTTCCACTAATCATGAATCACATAATGAAATCTTAATAGTTCTCATCTTATTGCAGGCTGTAGTTAGTATTGGCTCCCCAACTCAATGTTCGTGCAGATATGTCTGATCTTGTTCCTTTTCTAGCATTCACATTGATTACAGAATCCACCGCCATGCCCTAAGCTAAACCCCCTCCTATAAACTCCCATCTTCCCCCTCATCTTTGCCTACCAAATTGGCGGCTATAGCCCTTCCAACTCTGCAAACCAACCCAATTAATTGCAGACGTCGGATGAGGATGCGCCTGATGTAGCGGAAGAGCGGTAGGATGCAGGATTGGGAAATCTGGCTGGTGTTTGCGTGGCTGAGTATCTCTTGGATCTGTTGTGTCATTGCAGAAGGAAGACCAATGATCTTGTCTTGAACATGAAGTTGGTAAGCTCACATCTTCTCTTTTCTCTTATTTTAGAATTAATTATAGTCTTGATTTATGATTTAATATGTTATTATAATCATATTATGTCCATTCCATCATCAGTAACAGAATTTGTTCTTTGATTCTATATAAATCAGAAGAATGCATTGGTTTCTATTTATTTAAACCTTTTGTTTTGTTGGAAACATGGTTTTAGAAATTGCTGAACATTAAGTAGGAGAAAGGAAAAGGTTTAAGATTAAATAATTTAATTAGGGTTGAACTGAATGATGTAATTTAACTATTTTTTATTTTTCATTTTTACTAGTCGTCCAATCATAAACACCCGTTAATATGGATCCATCATTGATCCTTGTACTCGTCTGTATCCTGCCTGGGCATTTTGTAACTCCAAATCTTCAACCTTAAGCATATTGCTGTGAAAGAAGTTAACAGACCCAATTTGTTCTCATCTCATTTTCAAGGGAGTTTTAGAATTCTTTATTGTTTTTATCGCAGGAATGAGCTACTTGCTGATGTCGTTAGAGGATTAAATACACAGAAAATATTTAAATAGAAATTAGATGTTAAATATGAAAATTTTAATCATTTATGAGAAAAAGCTAAGAATCGAGGATTGTGCCATCAAAATCGGGCCAATAAAAAATCCAGAATGTTAATTCATATGGCTCAAAATCTCGAAATAAGCACAAATGCATCACATTGAAGTTCTGATTCATCCTAATACTAATTTCTAAGGATCAACCATTCTTTGAGGGGAAAAAACTACAAGTTTATTATGCTTTTAATCCGTATAAGTTTTGTTTTTTCCAGAACTTTTTAATCTTTGTGTTCTCTAACTATACATTGAAATGGATTTGTGTTAGAAATTAGTTTACAGGTATTTAAATTTAACTTACTTTACATTGATATTTTCTTATTTTTTGAGATATTTTTCTTTAAAGCTATTGAAATTCGTGCGATTGTCTCAAAAAATTGTTTGTTCTCTAAACGACATTAAAGCTATTAAAAATGCAAGTATTCTTTTTATCTTTATCTTCCTGCAATCATTGAAATCCTAATATACCTCAATCTTAATACAGTTTATGTGTAATGTTGGCTCTCAAATAGCTCCTTAATGGAACCTCCTGTCTGGCTTTTCATCGCGCCATGCACTGAGCCTGTCGGTGCAGAAGAGCGGCGGCAGGATTACTGGATGGGAAATTTAGCTGGCGTCTGCTTTGCTGAGTATGTGTTGGATATGTTCTATTATTGGAGAAGGAAGATCGGTAATAATGTAAGCTTGCATCTTATCTTTGCTATTATATAACAATTAATTGTGGTGTTGATTTATGATTTGATATGTTATTATTATCATATTATTCCCATTTCATCATCAGTGCAATTTGTTGTTTTTCATGCCCTTTAGACCTTTAGAATGAATTGAAAATTTGTCATCTTTGGTATATTGTTTGTTATGTATTGTTTTTCTGTTTTTGTTTGCTTATAAATTAAGATCTTGAATTGGGTTCATCATCAGTGCAATTTGTTGTTTTTCATGCCCTTTAGACCTTTAGAATGAATTGAAAATTTGTCATCTTTGGTATATTGTTTGTTATGTATTGTTTTTCTGTTTTTGTTTGCTTATAAATTAAGATCTTGAATTGGGCGGGAGATTGAGTGGGAAGAATGAGTGGTTTAAGATTAAGAAAGATTTACTTAACATAACTCTCAAGTCCTATATGTATAGCACATTTATGTGTGAGTAAAAAAGCCAAAAAGAAAATTTTTTAATATAATTGAAATGATGTAATAGTGATGTTATTTACTCAATATGTAATTGGCTAACTTAAATTTTTTTTCTTTTATTTTTAATCTAAATTTTCTTTTTCTAGTCATCTGATTGTAATTGACGCCCCTTTATTTGTTAGGCATCTACATGCTTAAGTTTTATAATGTGAACTTTTGTGGGTTTGGGGAGCTAGGGCCGATTTCTGTATTATCCTTGAGACTGAAAAGTTGGGCTGTTAAAAAAGCTCGTCGTTTGCGAACAGTTCGTGTTTGGTGTGCTATGTAGCTAGTGTTTAATAAGTTCATTAAGCAAACTAGCTGAATCTCTATTTGTTACTAGTGTATGCTTAGTTTTATAATTTGAAAACCGTTGTGGGTTTGGGATGACTTGAAATATAGAGCTAGTTGGCCTATTTCTATATTATCCTTAAGACTGAAAAATTGGGCTGTCAAAAAAACTTATCGTTCACCGAACGGTAGTGTTTGGTTTGCTATGCAGCTAGTGTTCAATTCGTTGATTAAGCAAACTAGCTGAATGCTGAATACGAACAAATTTTTTGAGCTTTTATTTTAAATGTGCCAAACACAAATAAGTTTTTGTTCAATCATGCTCAGCTCNTATAACGTTTCACTCTTGAATATAATGAATATGTTCATATCTCAAAATTTTGAGATATGATACTTTCAATTCTTTCTACTATTTTATTCTTTTATTGTTTCTAGTCATCCAATCATAAACAAGACCTCTTAATGTGGATCCATCATTGATCCTCGTATTCTATATCCTTAAAGATGGCTAAGCCACCGCCTAAGCATATTTAGTTCCAAGTCTTTAATCTTAAGTATCTTATTGTGAAAGAAATTAACAGACTCAATTGGGTCTCGTCTCATTTTCAAGTGAGTTTTAGAATTCTTTATTGTTTTTTTATGCAGGAATGAGCTACTTGCTGAGGTCCATAGAGGATGAACTACACGAAATTTATTTAAATAGAGATAAGATATTAAATATTAAAACCATAATAAATTAAAAAAAAAAAGAAGAATCGAGGGTTGTGCTATCAAATGTTCGTGCAGATATGTGATGATCCTGTTCCTTTTCTAGCATTGGCATTGATTACAGAATCCACCGCCATGCCCTAAGCTAAACCCCCTCCTATAAACTCCCATCTTCCCCCTNCAACACTGATTTCCGAGGGATAAAAAAAGAACTGCCACAAATACACACTATGGAGTTAAATCGTTTGAAACAATTAGAAGACATTTGAGATCACTTTTGTATTTTATTTTCTTTTTCTTTTTGTATACATTTAGATTTGAAACAGAATGTGTTCGGCGATTTGACCAAAATATGGTCGCTTTAAAAACATTCAAAACACCTAAAAGTTATTTTTAATGTCTTCAAAAACATGTAAAAAAAAACACTGAACAAACATGTATCCTAAAAACAAAGGAGAATAGAAAAATAAAAACAAAAGATAAATCTATCCCAAAACAGCCTTTAGGGAGCAATGCTAGAGTAGCTTACTCATATTTCTCGTGTTCTGTGGCTGGTAACCGAATCCATTCTGAAGGTCCCCTACTTTGTAAGTATAAGAAATCAGAGCTGCCGCAAAATGGTGTGAGCCATGAAACAGAGTATATTTGGCCTTCCACAAGATCAAGCTTCTGTCAACAACCAAGAAAAACCTTCCGTATTGTCTTCAAGAGGATAAACACTAGGTAAGGAATGTAGGAGACATATTACTATGCAAGAGAACAATTTTGTCAACGCGTTAACTTCCTTCATCTACCAATATTTAGGAGCGATTTGGGATAATTTTAGTTTTGATTTTATCGTTTATTTTTATTTGCTTTGTTTGTGTTTTCACTTCAAATAAAAACATATTTGCCATGTTATAACATGATTAATAGTTTTTAAAAACAAACAAAACAAATTTTTGGTGCTCTGAATATTTTTAGAAATAATTTAATTTATTTTTTTAAAACAAAAAATAAATAAATGCAGAAAAAATGCACTAAAAAAATATGTTTTTAAAATAAAAGGGAAAAAGAAAATAATAAACAATAAATAAAAGTGATCAAAAATAAGCCTTAGGTAATGCCCCACAGAATCCCATCTACAAATAGGGTTGAGGTTTGCATGTTGTGTATTGTGCAAGCGAGCATGAGCAAGAACATGAACCCACAAGCGCATATGTTCGTGCCTTTCGGTGTTCGTATTAGCGTGAAGAAGATAGGCATGTGTATAACTTCAAGACCAGCGAGTCAGAAAGTAAATCTTAGTGAAACTCAAAGGCACCTATGACCTATACAGTCCAAAACTTGAATGTAAGATAGAGCCTACCAAATATGCCATTTAACCAACATAAAGTATTTCTAGCATTTTTCGTTTAGGCAGATTCACATACATACCACTCAATACTGTATTTACAAATCTAACACATAAAATTCAATTTTTACATATAAATGCCCATACATACCACTCAATACTGTATTTACAAATCTAACACATAAAATTCAATTTTTACATATAAATGCCACCTTTATTGTGCATGAAAATGTTTGTTTTACATTTCAAATATAAAAAAAATGATATTTTTTATGTTATATAAAACATTTGATTGGTATAAATGTAAAAAGCAAGGTTTATACATTTGATATGTAAATACATAAAAATTAGTTGGTAAGTATGTAATATTTTTATAGGTATGTTAGATTCGATTAAAAGAGCAAAAAGAACCTAAGCTTACCTGCCTCTCAGTAGGATTCCAGATTGTTATCAAGCCTTCCCATGGCCTTCCCTTCCTACATGAATCGATACTAGTCAAGCCGCTAGCTCTCACCCTCATAAAAGGAGAAACATCTCTCGAACCAAGACCGGCTTCTTCCAAAGCTTTCTTAATCTTCTTATACAAATTGGCTTGCCTCAATGCCTGAAGATTAAATAAAAGGAAGATTTACATACATGCCACTTAATTCCAATGTATTTATTTATCTAACATCAATTTTTACATGGATCCCACCATACCTATGCATGAAAAGGTGTATTTCGCTTTTTAAAAGTTAAAAGGTGGTNCACAAGCGCATATCTTCGTGCCTTTCGGTGTTCGTATTAGTGTGAAGAAGATAGGCATGTGCATAACTTCAAGACCAGCGAGTCAGAAAGTAAATCTTAGTGAAACTCAAAGGCACCTATGGCCTATACAGTCCAAAACTTGAATGTAAGATAGAGCCTACCAAATATGCCATTTAACCAACATAAAGTATAGCATTTTTTGTTTAGGCATATTCACATACATACCACTCAATACTGTATTTACATATCTAACACATAAAATTCAATTTTTACATATATATGCCACCTTATTTGTGCATGAAAATGTTTGTTTTACATTTCAAATATAAAAAATGATATTTTTTATGTTATATAAAACATTTGATTGGTATAAATGTAAAAAGCAAGGTTTATACATTTGATATGTAAATACATAAAAATTAGTTGGTATGTATGTAATATTTTTATAGGTATGTTAGATTCGATTAAAAGAGCAAAACGAACCTAGGCTTACCTGCCTCTCAGTAGGATTCCAGATTGTTATCAAGCCTTCCCTTGGCCTTCCCTTCCTACATGAATCAATACTAGTCAAGCCGCTAACTCTCACCCTCATAAAAGGAGAAACATCTCTCGAACCAAGACCGGCTTCTTCCGAAGCTTTCTCAATCTTCTTATACAAATTGGCTTGCCTCAATGCCTGACGATTAAATAAAAGGAAGATTTACATACGTGCCACTTAATTCCAATGTATTTATTTATCTAACATTAATTTTTACATGGATCCCACCATACCTATGCATGAAAAGGTGTATTTCGCTTTTTAAAAGTTAAAAGGTGGTATTTTTTATGTGATATAAAAGATTTGAGGGGTAAAATTGTAAAAAAGTAAAGTTTAGGTGCTAGATATGTAAATACATAGGAATTGGGTGGTATGTCTATAAATGCTCCTAAATAAAAACTNGTTTACATGGATCCCACCATAACTATGCATGAAAAGGTGTATTTCGCTTTTTAAAAGTTAAAAGGTGGTATTTTTGATGTGATATAAAAGATTTGAGGTTGTAAAAAAGTAAAGTTTAGGTGTTAGATATGTAAATACATAGGAATTGGGTGGTATGTCTATAAATGCTCCTAAATAAAAACTGCATTTTTGTCGNAATTTTTTATGTGATATAAAAGATTTGAGGGGTAAAATTGTAAAAAAGAGAAGTTTAGGTGCTAGATATGTAAATACATAGGAATTGGGTGGTATGTCTATAAATGCTCCTAAATAAAAACTGCATTTTTGTCGACTCACATTTCTGCTGAACTTAGTTAAGTAGAATAAATAAAGCTTACCTCCTGTTTTGCCTGATAATTTGAGAAGGAATTAAGTTGCTCCAAACTCATTCCTGCCATTAGGACTTCAGGCTCAGCAGAAGTCTCAAGAATCCTAAGAAGTTTTGCTCCCTCTTCGCTTTCATTAAGATTTAATAGAGCATCATCCACCTCGGATATAATATCTTCAACAATATCACTTCGCCTATAACCAAATGGATTTATCAAGTAGGAAAAGATAAAGGGACACATTTACATGCCTACTGCTGAATTCCTATAAATTTGCATATCTCAAACAAACTTTACTTTTTTACATTTATACCACCCAAATAATTCATATCACATCAAAATTACCGCCATTTTAACTTTTAAAAGGTGAAATGCACCATTTCATGCATACGTAAGGTAGCATGTATGTAAAAATTAAAGCTTAGGCTTAAAATACGTAAACTTAGGAATTGAGTGGTATGTAAGCAAATCTTCCAAAAATAAAAAGCATAGAAGGAGCACATGGCTGTCTCATGAAATAATCATTTCTTTATCATTACCATGTTTTAAATATCCAAATTGAAGAGGTACATGAAAGAAGGGGAATCCTACTAGTTTCATCTGCCAAATGAGGTCTGAGGATTACTGCATTGCTTCAACTTCGATTGTAGTTTATTAATGTCATTTGACCTCCATAAATGCTCCACTTGGAGACATAATCGATGTGTCGAGGGCAACAAATGACAACAAAGGCATCGCCCTAGTCAAAAACTTTGACAAATGCCCAAAGAGGGCCACTAGCATACGGAACACGAACCTTTTAAAATTAAATGAAAGATTGTATGCATTTTAACAATGAATTATTCATATAATTAATCAAATATAGATAATTTCAAGTCGTTCACACATTTTGTGAGACGTTTATCAACCCAGATATCTTGAGTAAAAAATTTGTGCAAGCACCCAAAAAAATGTATAATGATTGAATTGAATATTTTCGAGATCTACGAACGCATCATTTGATAACACTCACAATGCTCTGATACCGGTGAAAATGAACCTTACAAACCACCAAAATTCATGCATCTGAATTGTATAAGAGCACTGAGATACATGCATATGCTCCAACCAACATGATAAATGCTCAATTGTGAGATTTGAAAATGTTGCATGACCAAGCATAACATAAGTTCTAACCATGTAAATGTGTGCTCCAATCAATATGTTTGATACTTCATTGTGAGATAAAATAAGGTTGTGCGAGCTAGCATAAAAAAAACTCTAGACACCCGCATACACTTCAACTAATGCACTAAACTCACAATCATAAGATCTAACATTACTGCGCGAGCTAGCTTAAATTAAACTCTCAACACCTACATGAGCTGAGAACAACATGAAGAACGCACAAAACTACATCCGAGAATGCTAAAAATGGTTAAAAATGAAATTAATTCAATTTTGTTTCTGTTCCGTTAAACATTCAAATCATCAACATTTGCAAAAATTTCCCTAAAAAAATCAATTTCAACATCATTCAAAGATGCACACCCACGAGCGATTTACCTTATCTACAGTACATAATTGTAAATCACTCCTCGATCAGTATGATACTCCTCACAAGCACAGACGTGTTTGACAAGGCTGACTCCCCACTTCGCCAATCTGATCTTCACGAGTAGTCAACAGAACCGATGTTATCAATGTATTTANCAGTGATCCTTGTACTCGTCTGTATCCTGCCTGGGCATTTTGTAGCTCCAACAGACCCAATTGGGTCCATCTCATTTTCAAGGGAGTTTTACAATTCTTTATTGTTTTTAATGCAGGAATGAGCTACTTGCTGAGGTCGTTAGAGGATTAAATACACAGAAAATNTAGTGATCCTTGTACTCGTCTGTATCCTGCGTGGGCATTTTGTAGCTCCAAATCTTCAACCTTAAGCATATTTCTATGAAAGAAATTAACAGACCCAATTGGGTCTCATCTCATTTTCAAGGGAGTCTTAAAATTCTTTATTGTTTTTAATGCAGGAATGAGCTACTTGCTGAGGTCGTTAGAGGATTAAATACACAGAAAATATTTAAATAGAAATTAGATGTTAAATATGAACATTTTAATCATTTAAGAAAAAAAGCTAAGAATTGAGGGTTGTGCCAGCAAAATCAGACCAGTAAAAAATCCAGATTGTTAATTCATATGGCTCAAAATCTCAAAATAAGCACAAATGCANAAAAAAGCTAAGAATTGAGGGTTGTGCCATCAAAATCAGACCAGTAAAAAATCCAGATTGTTAATTCATATGGCTCAAAATCTCAAAATATACACAATTGCATCGCATTGAAGTTCTGATTCATCATAATATTAATTTCTAAAGATCAACCATTCTTTGAGGGGAAAAAACTACAAGTTTATTATGATATTAATCCATTATAAGTTTTGTTTTTCCAGAACTTTTTAATCTGTGTTCTCTAACTATAAATTAAAATGGATTTTTGTTAGAAATTAGTTTACAGGTATTTAAATATAACTTATTTTACTTTAATATTTTCTTATTTCTTGAGATATTTTTCTTTCAAGTTATTGAAATTCGTATGATTCTCTAAATAGAACGCAATGGAGAAAAAGGATTCATGTAGCTGACCCCACGTAGTGGGATTAAGGCTTTGTTGTTNCTACAGGTATTTAAATTTAACTTATTTTACTTTGATATTTTCTTATTTCTTGAGATATTTTTCTTTCAAGTTATTGAAATTCGTATGATTCCCTAAATAGAACGCAGTGGAGAAAAAGGATTCATGTAGCTGACCCCACGTAGTGGGATTAAGGCTTTGTTGTTGTTAGTTGTATTGAAATTTGTGCGATTGTGTCAAAAAGTTGTTTGTTCTCTAAAACTAAATTCAAGCTATTAAAAATGCAAGTATTTTTTTTGTCTTTATATTCCTGCAATCATTGAAATCCTAATATCTCTCAATCTTAATACAGGTTATGTGTAGTGTTGGCTCGNTGATTGTGTCAAAAAGTTGTTTGTTCTCTTAAAACTAAATTCAAGCTGTTAAGAATGCAAGTATTTTTTTTGTATTTATATTCCTGCAATCATTGAAATCCTAATATCTCTCAATCTTAATACAGGTTATGTGTAGTGTTGGCTCGAATAGCTCCTCAATGGAACCTCCTGTCTGTCTTTTCACGGGGCCACAAACTGAGCCTGTCGGTGTGGACGAGCGGTGGCAGGATTACTTGATGGGAAATTTAGCCGGCTTCTGCTTTTCTGAGTATGTTTTGGATATGTTCTATTATTGCAGAAGGAAGATCAGTAATAATGTAAGCTCGCATCTTATCTTTGCAATTATTTAAGAATTAATTGTGTTCTTGATTTATGATTTGATATGTTATTATTATCATATTATTCCCATTTCGTCATCAGTGCAATTTGTTGTCTTTCATGCCATTTAGACCTTTAGAATGAATTCAAAATTTTCCCACTTTGGTATATTGTTTGTTATGTATTGTTTTTCTGTTTCTGTTTGCTTATAAATTAAGGTCTTGGAAATTGGACCGGAGATTGAATGGGAAAAATGAGCGGTTTAATTAAGAAAGATTTACTTACATACCCCTCGCGGCCTATATATTTACATATCTAATACATAAACTTTGTTTTACATACATGCCCCTTTAACTGTGCATGAAAAGGTGTATTTAACTTTGTAAAAGTTAAAATGGTGGTATTTTTTTATTTGTTATGAAAGATTTGAGTGGTATAAATGTNAGCGGCAGGATTACTTGATGGGAAATTTAGCCGGCGTCTGTTTTTCTGAGTATTTTTTGGATATGTTCTATTATCGCAGAAGGAAGATCAGTAATAATGTAAGCTCGCATCTTATCCTTCCAATTATTTAAGAATTAATTGTGTTCTTGATTTATGATTTGATATGTTATTATTATCATATTATTCCCATTTCGTCATCAGTGCAATTTGTTGTCTTTCATGCCATTTAGACCTTTAGAATGAATTCAAAATTTTCCCTCTTTGGTATATTGTTTGTTATGTATTGTTTTTCTGTTTCTGTTTGCTTATAAGTTAAGGTCTTGGAAATTGGACCGGAGATTGAATGGGAAAAATGAGAGGTTTAATTAAGAAAGATTTACTTACATAACCCTCACGGCCTATATATTTACATATCTAATACATAAACTTTGTTTTACATACATGCCCCTTTAAGTGTGCATGAAAAGGTTTATTTAACTTTGTAAAAGTTAAAATGGTGGTATTTTTTTATTTGTTATGAAAGATTTGAGTGGTATAAATGTAAAAAGTAAAGTTTTGATGTTGGATAAGAATTGGGTGATATCTATGTGAATGCCCTTGCGATTAAATGTTTAAACAAGTGTTGACTTAGATGATGCCTTTTTTTATTAAGGTTATATACTATCGAAAAATTATTCTGTCAGGACTCTTAACGCAAAGAATCATTCAAAGTCCAATAAAATTACGCCGCGTGGCGATGATATAAAAAAAATAAAATATGTCTGGTAACACGGGCATATTCCTCCCTTGTTATTCAGGTGTTATTGTGTGTTATTCAAATATTTTTGATATTTTATTGTGTCATTATAACATTGAGAATATTTCCATAACACAATAACATCTGAATAACATACAATAATACCTAAATAATATGAAATAACAAGGAAGGAATATTCCCGTGTTACCCGGCTGATTTTTATTTTTTTTATGTCACCATCACTTGGCGTGATTTCGTCGGACTCCGAATAATTCTTTACGTTAGGAGTCCTGACAGAATAGTTTTCTATATACCATCAGTTTTTTATTGTAGGAGTTTGTTTGGGTTAATGGTTGAGCGCTTTTTCTCTAGCCATTGTGTTTTCTGGTTAAGGTCTAGCACATTTATGTGNGTATCTATGTGAATGCCCCTGTGATTAAATGTTTAAAGAAGTGTTGAATTAGATGATGCCTTTTTTTATTAAGGTTATATACTATTGGAAAATTATTCTGTCAGGACTCTTAACGCAAAGAATCATTCAGAGTCCAATAAAATTACGCTGCGTGGTGATGATATAAAAAAAATAAAATGTCTGGTAACACGAGCATATTCCTCTCTTGTTATTCAGGTGTTATTGTGTGTTATTCAAATATTTTTGATGTTTTATTGTGTTATTATAACACCGAGAATGTTTCCAAAACACAATAACAGTTGAATAACATACAATAATACCTGAATAATATGAAATAACACGGGAGGAATATTTCCGTGTTACCAGGCCGATTTTTATTTTTTTTATGTCACCATCACTTGGCGTGATTTCATCGGACTCCGAATAATTCTCTACGTTAGGAGTCCTGACAGAATAGTTTTCTATATACCATCAGTTTTTTATTGTAGGAGTTTGTTTGGGTTAATGGTTGAGCGCTTTTTCTCTAGCCATTGTGTTTTCTGGTTAAGGTCTAGCACATTTATGTGTATGCATGACTTAAAAAGAATTTTTTTAAAAATAAGTGAAATAATGTGATAGTGATGTTATTTATTCAATATGTAGTTGGCTAACTTAAATTTTATTTTTATTATTTTTAATTTAAAGTTTCTATTTCTAGTCATCTGATTGTAATTGACGCCCCTGTATTTGTTACTCATCTATGCTTAACTTTTATAGTGTGAAAACTGATGTGGTTTTGGGATGACTAAAAATATAGAGCTAAGGCAGATTTCTCTATTATCCTTAACACCGAAAAGTTGGGCTCTCAAAAAAGCCTGTCCGTTCGCGGAAGTTCGTCTTTGGTTTCCTATGTAGCTAGTGTTCAGTACATTCATTAAAAAAACTAGCTGAATCTCTATTTGTTACTCATTTATGTTTGAAAACTGTTGTGGTTTTGGGATGACTTAAAATATAGAGCTAGTTGGCTGATTTCTATATTAACCGCTGAATCTCTATTTGTTACTCATTTATGTTTGAAAACTGTTGTGGTTTTGGGATGACTTAAAATATAGAGCTAGTTGGCTGATTTCTATATTAACCTTAAGACTGAAAAGTTGGGCTGTCAAAAATGCTCATCGTTCGCAAATGGTTAGTGTTCGGTTTGGGTTAATGGTTGAGCGCTTTTTCTCTAGCCATTGTGTCTTCTGGTTAAGGTCTAGCACATTTATGTGTATGCATGACTTAAAAAGAATTTTTTTAAAAATAAGTGAAATAATGTAATAGTGATGTTATTTATTCAATATGTAGTTGGCTAACTTAAATTTTTTTTTTATTATTTTTAATTTAAAGTTTCTATTTCTAGTCATCTGATTGTAATTGACGCCCCTGTATTTGTTACTCATCTATGCTTAACTTTTATAGTGTGAAAACTGATGTGGTTTTGGGATGACTAAAAATATAGAGCTAAGGCAGATTTCTCTATTATCCTTAACACCGAAAAGTTGGGCTCTCAAAAAAGCCTGTCCGTTCGCGGAAGTTCGTCTTTGGTTTCCTATGTAGCTAGTGTTCAGTACATTCATTAAAAAAACTAGCTGAATCTCTATTTGTTACTCATTTATGTTTGAAAACTGTTGTGGTTTTGGGATGACTTAAAATATAGAGCTAGTTGGCTGATTTCTATATTAACCTTAAGACTGAAAAGTTGGGCTGTCAAAAATGCTCATCGTTCGCAAATGGTTAGTGTTCGGTTTGCTATGTAGCTAGTGTTCAATTCTTTCATTGAGCAAACTAGTTGAATACGAACAAATTTTTTGAGCTTTTATTATAAATGTGCCAAACGCAAATATGTTTTTGTTCAATCTTGCTCAGCTCATTTTAACTCGAATTATTTAAATATTAATTAAATAATATGTAAAAACTAAAATAGCAGTATTTTTGATATGATAAAAATTTAGTTTGTATGAACATAAAAGCCAATTTACGTGTTAGANATTTTAGCTCGAATTATTTAAATAATAATTAAATAATATGTAAAAGCTAAAATAGCAGTATTTTTGATATGATAAAAATTTAGTTTGTATGAACATAAAAGCCAATTTACGTGTTAGATATGATGTAAGAATTGTGTGGTATATATGTAAATTACCTTGGAATTTTTTAAAATTCCGCCACAACTGCCCCTATTGTTTATTACCCGACAATTTTGTATGTTTTTTGACAGTAGTTTTTAGAATCGTGACTAATTTCAGTATGAACTTGGAGGAAAGTTTAATCTTCTACAGTTCATACTGTTCAGTATATTAAGTTATGAGCTTTTGATTGCTCCCGCTCCCTTTTTTTAATCATTTTACCTCAGATTAGATGTTTATATTATATATGATATAAGATTAATTATGCGCTCAAAATGCTGCTAAAGAATTTACTTGTAATCTTAAATGCAAGAAGNGAACTGCCCTTATTGTTTATTATCCGACAATTTTGTATGCCTTTTGACAGTAGTTTTTAGAATCTTGACTAATTTCAGTATGAACTTGGAGGAAAGTTTANGAAAACAAAATTTATTCAACCACCATCGATGATTGTTCATCGAGAATAACAAAGGTAAAGTTAACTCAAGCCCCCAAAAAATGAATGACATTTCAAATATACTATTATATTCATACTCAAAACAATCTATTATAATAAGGACGTGGCTCAAGTCTTATGTCTGAGTAGTTTGGCTAATTGGCTCTACAAATGAAGCAATTACGACCAGAACTGTCAAACTACGTAGTTTGCCCATGCTCCATTATATTAAAGTCACAATGTGTATATTCCACGATGGATTTACTTATTTGAGCAAAGAATCATAAAGTACATTTCATATTGTGTAAGGTCTTGTGTAATCTAGTGTTAATTTAAATTAGTGCACTTAAATAAATATTAACCACAAATCTAGAAGGTTCTCTTGGACAAAGCAAGTCATGATTGCTGACAAGAATAATTATATCAAGTTGGGTCAACTATCTCCTATAAATTAATAGATGATGGAACATAACAACCCAGAATGATGAAACCATAAGATTGTGATTGATATGTCACCATTCCCCCATCACTGCTCGAAAGATCACGTAATAAATTTTTACAATCTAAAACTTTAAGTTATTGCAACTAATATGGTGAACAATCAACACCTTAATGACCAATTTTAATCAAAATTGTTCTCTCGCCAGCTACCATGAGGGAAATTTAACCATAGAAGCTTGTGCTTATGGGACATTGAATCTCATATGTAAAATCCTCACAAAATGATGATGAAATATTTGGATAGTAGCTTATCTTCTATCCAATCTATTTTCTAAAAGCTTGGCCTGAAGCACACTTAAAATTCTCATTCATTTCAAAAGAAGCAGAGGCCTGAATTTTTGCAGCTCACAATTAATTACTCATTTTTTTTATTTTTTTAATAAAAAATAGAGCTTTCTAGCAGATTTTATTTCTTATAAATGAGAAACAGCCAACACTTCAACATATGATACCTTTACATAACTACTCCAAAATCTTAGTGTTGGAGAAGGCGCAACCAATGTTTCATGGCTAAAGGTCCGACCACAACCAAACCTATGTGTATGGTGAATCCATCCAACCCATGACAAAAAAATCCCTATTATATTATCTTCTCTATCATTCTCTCCCTCTTGGGAACATCGGCAAAAGCATAAGCTGCTACAATACCATTTAATATAAGAACGATTTGCACAACAAACAACTCCAAAACCCCAACTAAAGGAGAAGATACAATAAAGGCTTTGTAGATATAGATCCATCGGACCCATATCATCGACATGATTAAATCCGCATCCATGGTTGAACTGTGCATAGTGAACCCAAAAAAATTGCGAATATTCCCCCATCCCATTGGCAATCACAATTTCAACAACCTCGAGGTATTCTTTTAGAAATAATAATCATTTCATGCTCTAGCACTTTATTTGGAAGTAAAATTTGCATACATACCACTTAATACCTATGTATTTACATATCTAACACCTGCATTTCAATTTTTACATATATCTCAACTGCCGATGCATGAAAAGGTGTATTTCATATTTTCAAAGTTAAAATGGTGGTATTTTTTGTTTTATATGAAAGCTATACAAAGTGAAATCTAGGTGTTAAATTTGTAAATAGGAACTAGGCGCTATGCATGCAAATGCCCCTTATGGAAATGTGACTATTTTACATACCACAAAGACCAACAAATCCTACGCCGCATGTGATTTTCAGTTGCAAGAAGAAATAGGCAATCTTCCATAATTCATATAGTGAACAAACAGATGTTGGAATAAAAGTTGGAATGCACGTAACCTTCTGGAGAGTTCTAAAATATAGATATAAACTGAAAGCATAAATATCTATAAATAAAAATAATATATCGGGTATAAATAAAAATAATATGTCGGGTCCAATATATAATACAAACTCATCATCCACTGTATCAGCGTTAGTCATATCCCGGCTTCAAATTTGGTGTGTTTGCATATATAGCACACATTTCTTACGTATTTACATATCTCACTCTAAAGCTTTCATATTTACACACAACACTCAAATCTGTAATAGTACATTTAAAATAGCACTATTATCACATTTTAAAAGTGAAATGCGCCTTTTCATGCATAGTTTAAAACAACAAAATGCTATGTATGTGAATATGAAATTTTAGGTGTGCAATATGTAAATACTTAAGAACTGTATGCTGAGTATGCAAATTTTCCTTCAAATTTTCTAAAACAAGATGTATTGCAGACAGTCAAGCCCAGAAGCAAATTACCTCCTATTGTTAAGCTCAAGTATTTTCTTTTCCAGACTTTCTGACCTCACAATAGAACCACCACCCTGTAATCTGATCAATAAATTACTTATTATATAGAAATTAGTCAGTTTATTTAAGAATCACCAGAAAAAGCAATCATTAGTTTACCTCTCCTTGTACAAGACGGGATAGAGTCGAGTAACACCAANTTGATTGCAAGTCTCAGAAGAACGAGCTTCCTCATGTTAGAAAAATTATAGTTTCGGGCCATGTAGATCCTGCGAGAAGCTCCCATAAGAATGGTTTACATGTCTAACATCTAGCTTTTATTTTTTATATTTCTTCCACCCAAATTTTTCCTCAAAAGAATTTTTACTTATATGAGATTCCACACCCCCACACGCCTGCCGTCTGACTTTGCAAAGAATTTACAAAACCAACCTGAGGTTGTGAACTAAAAATGAAGAAATAAATTCAATCAAATTAGATATAATTATAATAACATTCACCTATCAATAAAGTTATTATATCATTTAAATCTAAATTTACAAACAAACAAAAATGTAAGTAAAATAATACTATATTTATGAATCAATCAAGGGATTCTAACGTATACAGTGACATTGGGTAAAGAATCAATACTATTGGAGGATTACAAATTAGTTAAGCAGAAAGAGAATCGTGATTCAAATTAATAGAGCATAAGAGATATTAGTTAAACTATGGTGAAAGGGAAATTTCAACATGTTTCAAAATTTTTTCAGACCAGACGGAGATAGAGATCGCTCTGATGATGAAGTAAATCCCTAGAGATCGCTCTGATGATAAAGTAAACCCTTCAAAATTTTATCAGACCAGATTGAGAGAGAGATTGATTTGATAATGAAGTCAATCCTTAAATTCACCCTGTCAGATTTAATTAAATATAGATTGATTTTAATGCAACTAATCAACCTCTATCCTAATTTAGGTTCGAAACACGATAACCTGAGATGAAATATGCTCGATCTCATGTTGTTCTTCCTCCGCTGTGTTCTCACATCAGTTTCCTTTGTAGGATACCGAAGTTTCTTGGCTTTTTTCTCGTCCTGCTGCTTCTTAGCAGCAAAATCTCTCACAGACATTTTTATCTCTTCTTCTTAAGAAGTGGTTCTGCATTGACTTCGGTACATTAGATTCTATCGACATCATTATAACGGCTATTTCACTACTGGAGTTCCCTTGAAAAAATTCTAAGGTAAGCTTGACAAGTTTGTTGTGGAGGGTTAAGCTTGTGCCCTCCACAAACTTAATTTAGATTTATGGGATTCCTCCTCTATTCACATGAATTGCATTACTTAGTTCGAGCTTACCAATCGCACTTGCATTCATATTATGTTCCTTATTTCAGATAAATGGGAAGAAACCTTAATTGGTACATTGACAAATATTTTTAAAGATATTTTGTCAAATATTTATAAGAGAGAGTTTTAAACAAAATCTTCATAACATTCAAAATTCTCATAACGTTGAAATTACTTTAAATTTTTATCAAATATCTATAGAGAAGGGTTATGTTGACACAAGATATAAATGTTTGTACCAGCATAATGTATGGTAAGATGGAATTAATGCACTACCAATTTTAATGAAAGAAAAAGTGATAATAAGATAAGTTGGATAAGAAATTAGAGGAAGAATAGTGAGAAGTTTACAAAAATTAAGAGGGTGTATATGATTTTTTCTTTTATATTATATCTTAAAACATAAAAAATATTTATGTTTAAGTTTATACGCTTATTATAATGCTAAAAACTCCTAAACATTTATTTAAATTAAATATTTAAAATTATGTACGTCATAACAATTATCCATCACCACTAAATGTGGCAAGGATATGATGACATCCAACAATAACAAGAATAAAAAAAAATTAGCTCATTTTTTATAGTAATCAAATTGAGCTTTCTGGCAAAAGTTGTCATAACGAAATAGGAAAGTTATTGAAGAAAAATAAACTATAAAAAATTAAATGATTCAGAAACAAACATCTCACAAGAGGGAACTGATACATATTATTCAATAACATTTAAAACATGCATTCATGCATCCAATACATATTGCACAACTTTTTGGAACAAAAAGAGTGCGGAGATGCTTATTATACGTAACTTAGTAAAAACATACTTGATTGAAAGATCAATAAGCAAACTATGTATAGATCTTTCTTTATTTTCCATTACAAAAATGACACTCCATTACTTATTTGATGATGGATTGACGCCATAGAAGAAAATCCCCTTCTTGTATTTAACTTCCTCGCTTACCACCGCTATTTCAATATAATCAGATTCATCTCCAACGCTAATTTCATCAGATTCAACGGTCACAAGATGATCAGAGCGAAAAAGTACAGCATCCTTGGTTGTATACAAACCATTGCCCTTAACAAGTAGAGTAACTCTAATGGGGTCATCTAGGTTATACTTAAATTTATAAGAAAATTTATACGGGCTGTTTGGATCAAGACCAAGCTCTTGGACCTTTACACGTTTGCCAATAAAAAAGTAGCTTCCCCCAGAATAATATTTAGACCTGAAAATAAAAAAGTAACCTTTTTTATTTACATGATATATTATCTATACAATCTATAAAATGACATACGAAACTACACACTAACCCATCAGGCTGGGTGTTCCAAGCATTCGACCATATATATGTAAAGTCATTAGGTGGAATCTGAGCTGGGGTTGCCATGATCTTCAATTAATGCTAATCTCAAAGATAATTACTTGCTGAGATTCATGGAAAAAACAAGTATTATAATTTAATTGATTTTCTATAGAAAACATGTAAATGACAAATATACAGCTGATAAAACAATTACCTTATAAACCTTCTTGCTTCTGCAGGGCTTTGCACTTCTTTCTCGCCACTTATATATAAGTTTATAAACTCTCTGAAAGTTCAAATGCTCACATTAAACTCACAAATTGTATCTATTTCTAGGACCCTAAATAATATATTAAAAGACTTGCTAATAAAACAATAATATATGACCATTTTAATTATTTTGTATGACTAACTAAAGTTTTATATGAAATCTTTTTTTATTATTTTATATGACAAACAAAAGTTTCATATGGTCGACGCTTAATGTGACCAAACCATCTAAGATGACTTTCTCTAATTTTGTCACTCATCAGAGCTACACCAACCCTATCACAGATATAATCATTTCACATTTTGTCTCTAAGTGTGAAGCCACTCATCTATCTAATCATTCCCATCGCGGCAACACCTAACATAGAGTTACGCTTCTCTTTTAAAGTCCAACATTCAGCACCATAGAGTATTGCAGGTCTCACCACCATCTTATAAAATTTGCCTTTCAGTGATGCAAATTTAAAGGTGATGTTTGTGCTCTGAATATTTTTGGGTTGTTCAACAATTAACACATGTAGCCCGCATATTTCTACCTTAAGCACATTAAATAACTTCTTATAGTACTCAATCATAAGACTTCCCAAGATTAATAAAAATAATTTGATGATCAATTCTTTCTTCTACATAATTCTCTATTTATTTTCTTAACATCAAAATTGTTTCTTAAATATTTTACAAGCTAAATCCACTTCATTTTTTTCATAAATTTGTAATATAATAACCGAAAAACATACACCAAGATACATCCTCTTGTAAATGTCCTCTATAATTTGCACAATTTCGTACATCCCTTTTATTCTTAAAAATTGGGACCGAATTACTCTTTTTTCACTCTTTAGACATCTTTTTAGCTAGAGCAATAAATAAATATTATATCATAACAATTGTAACATTTGAACATTTACAATTTAATACTCTCTCCATTTTTTCCTCTAAGAACCAACCTTGAAAGCCTCACATACATGTAAAACATAGGAACTGTACACACACATACACGTACACACGTACACACGTACAATGACATTGCATTAGCTACACATATTGCAATGTCACGAACTCACAAGTGAACTACTTGTGCGACAAATAGGACAATTGTTGTGCGAGCTAAGCCACATAGCAATACAACTTCCATGGAAAGAGTGTCTGCATGACCGCAATTGCAGATCTCTTCGCCTTCGCCTAACTCAGAGAGGCAAATAACACACACTGGCGGGCTTGTCTCTTCCTCCTCTCCCCCAACGCCCACTTTCTGATCTTTTTGATAATTGAAAATAAGAGCTCTACGCCGCATTTCCAAAACATGTCGACGGCAGCGGAGCAAATCACCCACATAGAGGTACTGTTGATGAACATAGGCGCAGCAACCAGTGGTGATGAAGATTATAATTAAGACTACTAAAAGGCCAACGAACAAGAAATAGTAGCTTAGCCTGTCAAAGAATGCCATTGCTCCTGCAATAAAATTTCACAGGAAAATTTATTAATCATGTCAGCATTGATATATTTGTTTATTTAAAAAAAATATGAAACTCTAAATAATAAATACATATTAGAAATACTTATGGCTCATATTGATTAAATAATGCTAATAATAATTATTAAGATTTAATAAATATTTATATGTCATAAGTATTTTGTTTATGACTAGTATTTTGTTTATAAGACATAAGAATGTACTAATAAATGATTGTTAATACAGCAATCCTTATGCGGAAAAAGCAAGAAAGAAAGCATCATCAATGTGATATGAATTCTCTATAATTAAGTTCAATGATGTGATAGAAAAGTGCCATGTAATCATTGCAAACATGAGCTCAGAAAGAGCACACTAGCCACGCAATTCAATCGACATATACTTCTTTGTGGTAGGAGGATCATAAATTCTAAAGGGCAAACACAATTTCTGTTCAATCATAATTGACATCAAATATGACTAATTCGATCATTCCTTGTAATGCCACTAATCAGAAGTATGATCATGCTAGAATGAGAGTTAATTTCTCACATTTGTAATAAGTAATAATCAGAATAAGCTTCCCATAACTGATGTTAAGGTGAGCACATAGAATTTTAGGAAGATTTGCATACCTTATTCAATTCATATGCGTTTACATGTTTAACTCCTAAACTTACCCCCTTTTTTAATCTATGCCACCCAAACTTTTCATGTAACATATAAACATCACAAATTTTTAAACAAATTTAAGTGTTTATGATGACAATTACAAACACATGTGGTTAACATAAGGATTTAAAAAATTAAAAGAAAAAACCTTTATGAATAAAGAAGAAAATTGATGAATTTTAAATCTTTTTTAAAAATAGTTTTTAAACCTTTATCAAAATAAAATAACTTTTAAAAAACAATTTAAATACCTTTTAAAAATGAATTTGAAACCTTTAAGAAAAATTAAAGACTTTTTAAAAATGAATTTAAAACCTTCGAAAAATAATTTTAAAACCTTTCATAAAAATAAAAATTGTTAAAAATAATTAAAAAAAATATTTTCACAAAAATAAATTTAAACCCTTTTAAATAAATTAAAATAAAAGAACCTTTCAAAAACAAATTTAAAAATCTTTCATAAAATAATTTAAAAGTCTTGAAGGAAATGAAAAATATATAACATAAAACATCTAAAAAAAACTTAAAATAATACTAAAAATCTTAATTTTATAACTTTTTTAAACATTTCTTAACAATAACTTCAAATCCTTAAGAGCTCATTGAAACGTTTAAATCATAAAAAAATTAAAGATACTTCAAAATATTTTAGAATATTTCTAAAAAACTTAATTTCAAAATATTTTAAACATTTTTTAAAAATAACTTCGAATTCTTAATCATAAAACACCTAAATCCTTTGAAATAACTTAAAGTTTCTACTTTTAAAACATTCTAAACCATTTAAATGAAAAACATAACTTCAGATTTAACTTCAATGGATTTAATAAATCCAGACTGATTGGATTTAGTAAATCCTACTTAACTTGAACCCCCTAACCTAAACATGCAATCCATAAATCGGAAAAAAAATGAACATGCAAAACGATTATATGTGATTTATGAAAAGAAAGAGGGTCTAATATTGTCACAAAACATTCCATACGGATTACTTTAATTAATCGATAAAATGCAGCAATGATGAACAACATATCTTTGCTTATCAAATACAAGTAGCAAGCATGAACTTGGAATATAAATACTTGATTGTCAGCCTGAAACAAAACAGAAAAGCTTGAAATAATTGGAGATGTGGGAACCAAAGGGATTCTATTAATCAAATATCAGCTGCAATTCATACAAGTTTAACCATCGCCATAATTACCAGCTGCCCT
>JXCR01134781.1:101518-125136 GCA_002079205.1 Phalaenopsis hybrid cultivar
TTGAGCTCCAAAAATTGCAAGAAACAATTAAATATTTCTATCGCTTATGCTCCATGGATTAGAAAAGATATTCATTTTTTTTAGAAAATGAATTGTAATAATATTAAATTTGTTATTGCTCTTTTTATTACAAACATAACGATAAGAAGCTTTTTTCCCAACAAGTGCAGTTGGCTTCATGAAACATTTTTCTCCATTTTGTTCTATTGAGTGTCATATTTTCATTTAATTCTAATAAATTAAGATCATTTTTTTATACAATATGCCCAAGTTTTTCTAGGTCTACCTCTGCCTTTCTTAGCATAAGTTGAATCTAATGCATCTATTCTCCTAATCGGATCATGAGATGGTCAAAGTTTAATGTGACCAAACTAGCTAAGACAACTATATCTAATTTTGTTCAACAACCATATCACAGATATATTCATTTTGCATTCAAGTGTCAAGCCACTCATCCACCTAAGCATTCTCATCTCGGCAACACTTAACTTCTTTTTATGCTTCTCTTTTAAAGGCCAAGATTCTGGGCCATAGAGCATTACATGTCTCACGACCATCATAGAAAATTTTCCTTTCAGTCTAAGCAATACTTCTCTATCACAAAATAAACCAAACCTAGTTGTCTAAAGCGTTCACATCTTTTAATGATTTGATCTCCCATAGTTACAACTCTGCCCAGAACTTATAATACTAAAAATATATAGTAGAATGATAGTTTTTTTAAATTAAATAAATTTATTTTAGATTTTATTGTTGTTAACTAAGGCATCGATCTTGAATAGTGGGTAGCCATCCCTCAAGCAATTTGTCAATATCTAATCCGATGTTTTTAGTTATATTCAGTCTTGTCACCTCGTGTAGATATTATCAAAGTAATTAATCTATCCAGGTTATATTTGTGATGAAATTTATTTACTGCATTTTTTTTTCAATTTTCACAAAAAAACAGAGCTTTTAATATAATTAAAATTTTATTCGACTGAAATGCCCAAAATACTTTCTAATCATATCACAAACTGTACAATAAAAGAAAAAATATACACCACCAATTTTATTATAATCTCTCTATCAACAAATTAAACAGTCATAATTATAAAAAACATAGATATAATGTAGTATCATATCTAATACTATGCTCTAAACAGTAACAAGTAGTCACTACTATAGCCTGATTCTTATCCTTCTCAAAAATAACACGTGCAAATAAATAAGGGTGAGCAAGCACATCTCAGTAGACTACTTAAATCTATTATATTTTTTAATACACAAAAGCGAATGAACTACTATTTTCTTAAAGTAAATCAAAAAAATATGATAAAATAGCACATGTTATCAAAAATAGTTTTTAAACCTTTACCAAAATAAAATAACTTTTAAAAAAGAATTCAAATACCTTTTAAAAATGAATTTGAAACCTTTAAGAAAAATTAAAGACTTTTTAAAAATGAATTTAAAACCTTTGAAAAATAATTTTAAAACCTTTCATAAAAATAAAAATTGTTAAAAATAATTTAAAAAAATATTTTCACAAAATTAAATTTAAACCCTTTTAAAAAAATTAAAATAAAAGAACCTTTCAAAAACAAATTTAAAAATCTTTCATAAAATAATTTAAATAACTTTAAGGAAATAAAAAATATATAACATAAAACCTCTAAAAAAAACTTAAAATAATTCTAAAAATCTTAATTTTATAACTTTTTTTAACATTTTGTAACAATAACTTCAAATCCTTAAGAGCTCATCGAAACATTTAATGCATAAAAAAATTAAAGATACTTAAAAAAAATTTAGAATATTTCTAAAAAACTTAATTTCAAAAAATTTTAAACATTTTTTATAAATAACTTCAAAGTCTTAATTATAAAACACGTAAATCCTTTGAAATAACTTAAAGTTTCGACTTTTAAAACATTCTAAACCATTTGAAATAAATTGAAATTTTCACTTTTAAAATTATTTAATGACGCGTGAAAAAACTTAAGAACTCAAACATTTAAAGCACTTGAAATCTTAAATCATTTGAAATTTAAAAATCTTCAAAAGACACTTAATCTCTACTTTGTAAATTTCCATTCCAAATTGCACAGGTTTGTAATTTTTATATTAAATTCATTGTAAAACTTCACCCTAATACTGAAACTGAACTTAAGGATATAATAAAATGGATAACAACAACTTAGATCCAAAAACTGAATGCAAAATAGCAAGCATAGAATACCTTACCTTTCATCATGACCAACAAATCTAGGAGTTAAACCAAATCATGAATTAAATATCAAACTCTAAAATAAATCTAAAATGCACCAACATAAATAAAGAAAACCATCCAATAAGCAAATCAACNCCTTCAAAAGACACTTAATCTCTAGTTTGTAAATTTCCATTCCAAATTGCACAGGTTTGTAATTTTTATATTAAATTCAATGTAAAACTTCACCCTAATACTGAAACTGAACTTTAGGATATAATAAAATGGATAACAACATCTTAGATCCAAAAACTGAATGCAAAATAGCAAGCATAGAATATCTTACTTTTCATGCCGACCAACAAAATCTAGGACTTAAACCAAATCATGAATTAAATATCAAACTCTAAAATAAATCTAAAATGCACCAACAAAAATAAAGAAAACCATCCAATAAGCAAATCAACTGTAAACCCTAGGATTAGCAACTTAGAAATAACATTCACGATTGTACATGCCCTAGAATTGTCCAGCCAAGAAGTCTAAGTTATATTTTTAGGCATCTCTAGTTAATGCTAAGACCTAGAACTTATTAAAAAAAAAATGTCCAACCCCCTTTGACTATATATGCGTTCTAAGATGAAGTAACTCATGATTACTAATGAAGACATTTCTTATCACCTTTAATTAAGAAATTTCAAATTTGTCGTATCTATAGCGTTAAGTGAAGATCTCTAGTTATATGAATGGTTAATAGTTTAATGATACCAATGTTTCTGAGATGATAGAAAGCTGTTAACATCTTGACCAGGGCGTTATGCCTAAAAATTAGGTTAGTCTACATACTTGTGATCCGTAAAAAGTCTTGGTTTATTTCAAAATTTGGTTTTATCTACATCTTGTAAATTTATACATATTTGTACTTTTAATATTTTATATTGTCAGTCTCCAGCAAACTTTAGGCAAANGGTAAAAAGTCTTGGTTTATTTCAAAATTTGGTTTTATCTCCATCTTGTAAATTTATACATATTTGTACTTTTAATATTTTATATTGTCAGTCTCCAGCAAACTTTAGGCAAATTTAAAGGATAATAATTTTTTTTAATTTAATATTTGAAAAGATAAATTTAAAATAAATTTTACAAAATTCACAAAATCATACTGGCATGTAGCTATGCCACAATTTTTTTTTAATATTAATATTTTTCTAAAATTAAAGTAAAAATAATTATCCCTACCTATTGCTGTAAAAAAAAAAAAATTAAAGCATAAACAGTAGTTTAATTTTTCAAAAGCTGTTATATTTCCTTTAATTTAAGTAAGTTCAATAATTTATTATCATGATATTTATTTATTTATTATGTATTATATCTTTTTGGATNTTTTTTTAATATTAATATTTTTCTAAAATTAAAAAAAAAATTAAAGCATAAACAGTAGTTTAATTTTTCAAAAGCTGTTATATTTCCCTTAATTTAAGTAAGTTCAATAATTTATTNATTTTTTAATATTAATATTTTTCTAAAATTAAAGTAAAAATATTTATCCCTACCTATTGCTGTAAAAAAAAAAAAAATTAGAGCATAAACAGTAGTTTAATTTTTCAAAAGCTGTTATATTTCCCTTAATTTAAGTAAGTTCAATAATTTATTNAGATGAGATAAATTATAGAAGAGAATATGGATGTTTTCATACTGAAAAAAAATTGTTTCACGAAAGTATTTTATCTATAAGTATTGTAAATTGTCAAATCATACAGCATGCCTTATTTTCTCTTATTCTTTCTAATTAATCTCACTCATGTTTAGAAAAAGATAATAGTAGCCTAAAACTTCAATATTTAATAATCTTAATATAATTAAACAATTATGTTATCTGTAAGTCATCTCTGAAGCATAAATGCTTTCATTTAAATCACCTATAATTTAAATTTAAAAATATTTAAACGTATATAAAACTATTTCAAATATTTATAAGCTTTTTATGTATATTACATATAAAAAAATATGAATGTGATAATTCAAAATTCAATTAAATTTATTCATTTATTAACTAAATATTAAAAACTTAGTTCATAATTTTTTTTTAATCTTTTTTTACTCCCAACTATTGAAATATTATCATCATATGATTATGTATTTTATGATTATGATGATTTTGAAGGCATAAAATAATATGCTACATACATTAAATTAAAACTCATATATAAAAATATATATTTTTTAAAATATTTCAATAAAACAACACTTTTTTGTCGTAATTTTTTGAGCTCCAAAAATTGCAAGAAACAATTAAATATTTCTATCGCTTATGCTCCATGGATTAGAAAAGATATTCATTTTTTTTAGAAAATGAATTGTAATAATATTAAATTTGTTATTGCTCTTTTTATTACAAACATAACGATAAGAAGCTTTTTTCCCAACAAGTGCAGTTGGCTTCATGAAACATTTTTCTCCATTTTGTTCTATTGAGTGTCATATTTTCATTTAATTCTAATAAATTAAGATCATTTTTTTATACAATATGCCCAAGTNACATGAAACATTTTTCTCCATTTTGTTCTATTGCGTGTCACATTTTCATTTAATTCTAATAAATTAAGATCATTTTTTTTATACAATATGCCCAAGTTTTTCTAGGTCTACCTCTACCTTTCTTAACATAAGTCGAACCTACTACATCTACTCTCCTAATCGAATCATGAGATGGTCGAAGTTTAATGTGACTAAACCATTTAAAACAACTATATCTAATTTTGTTCAGCAACCATATCACAGATATATTCATTTTGCATTTAAGTGTCACGCCACTCGTCCACCTAAGCATTCTCATCTCGACAACACTTAACTTCGTTTTATGCTTCTCTTTTAAAGGCCAAGATTCTGGGCCATAGAGCATTACATGTCTCACGACCATCATAGAAAATTTTCCTTTCAGTCTGAGCAATACTTCTCTATCACAAAATAAACCAAACCTAGTTGTCTGAAGCGTTGACATCTTTTAATGATTTGATCTCCCATAGTTACAACTCTGCCCAGAACTTATAATACTAAAAATATATAGTAGAATAATAGTTTTTTTAAATTAAATAAATTTATTTTAGATTTTATTGTTGTTAACTAAGGCATCAATCTTGAATAGTGGGTAGCCATCCCTCAAGCAATTTGTCAATATCTAATCCGATGTTTTTAGTTATACTCAGTCTTGTCACCTCGTGTAGATATTATCGAAGTAATTAATCTATCCAGGTTCTATTTGTGATGAAATTTATTTACTGCATTTTTTTTTCAATTTTCACAAAAACAGAGCTTTTAATATAATTAAAATTTTATTCGACTGAAATGCCCAAAATACTTTCTAATCATATCACAAACTGTACAATAAAAGAAAAAATATACACCAATTTTATTATAATCTCTCTGTCAACAAATTAAACAGTCATAATTATAAGAAGCATAGATACAATGTAGTATCATATCTAATATTATGCTCTAAACAATAACAAGTAGTCACTACTATAGCCTGATTCTTATCCTTCTTAAAAATAACACATGCAAATAAATAAGGGTGAGCAAGCACATCTTAGTAGACTACTTAAATCTATTATATTTTTTAATACACAAAAGCGAAGGAACTACTATTTTCTTAAAGTAAATCAAAGAAATATGATAAAATAGCACATGTTATCAAAAATAGTTTTTAAACCTTTACCAAAATAAAATAACTTTTAAAAAAGAATTTAAATACCTTTTAAAAATGAATTTGAAACCTTTAAGAAAAATTAATGACTTTTTAAAAATGAATTTAAAACCTTCGAAAAATAATTTTAAAACCTTCATAAAAATAAAAATTGTTAAAAATAATTAAAAAAAATATTTTCACAAAATTAAATTTAAACCCTTTTAAATAAATTAAAATAAAAGAACCTTTCAAAAACAAATTTAAAAATCTTTCATAAAATAATTTAAAAGTCTTTAAGGAAATAAAAAATATATAACATAAAACCTCTAAAAAAAACTTAAAATAATTCTAAAAATCTTAATTTTATAACTTTTTTAAACATTTTGTAACAATAACTTCAAATCCTTAAGAGCTCATCGAAACATTTAAAGCATAAAAAAATTAAAGATACTTCAAAAAATTTTAGAATATTTCTAAAAAACTTAATTTCAAAAAATTTTAACCCTTTTTTATAAATAACTTCGAAGTCTTAATTATAAAACACGTAAATCCTTTAAAATAACTTAAAGTTTCTACTTTTAAAACATTCTAAACCATTTGAAATAAATTGAAATTTTCGCTTTTAAAAATATTTAATGAAGTGTGAAAAAACTTAAGAACTCAAACATTTAAAAGCACTTGAAACTTTACTTTTCATGCCGACCAACAAATCTAGGACTTAAACCAAATCATGAATTCAATATCAAACTCTAAAATAAATCTAAAATGCACCAACATAAATAAAGAAAACCATCCAATAAGCAAATCAACTGTAAACCCTAGGATTAGCAACTTAGAAATAAAATTCACGATTATACATACCCTAGAATTGTCCAGCCAAGAAGTCTAAGTTATAATTTTAGGTACCTCTAGTTAATGCTAAGGACTAGAACCTATTAAAGAAAAAAAGTCTAAAACCCTTTGACTATATATGCATTGTAAGATAAAGTAACTCATGATTACTAATGAAGACATTTCTTATCACCTTTAGCTAAGAAATTTCAAATTTTTCGTAACTATAGCGTTAAGTGAAGATCTCTAGTTATATGAATGGTTAATAGTTTAATGATACTAATGTTTCTGAGATGATAGAAAGCTGTTAACATCTTGACCAGGGCGTTATGCCTAAAAATTAGGTTAGTCTANTGATTATACAATTCATACAATTAAGTATGAGCTTGATGTATACCTGAATGATGATGTCCTCATTGAGGATAAAAACTTCAGTTCTCATTTTAATTGCTTAGATTGTTAAAAGGCAAACATTTTGACATATCATATTCTATCTATGACGACGTGTGGTATCCTTTCCATTCTTCTAGTAATTGTATTTTCGTAGGCCACTTTTAGTGTTGGTGGTAGAGTAATTGATCAGTATCAATCTTCTTTAGAGATGGAGATAGTGCAACATTTATTATGTGGGAGTGATTAGTATCATAATTATTAAGGCATAAAGAGAAAATTAAAATGTGCGTTATCTTTGAGCTTATCAACTTAAATATTATGAATTTAAGCATATGATACTATCATTTTTAATATGTATTGTACAGACTAAGGAGGAGCTAAAGGAGATATCATTATGATAAAGAATGACAATTTAGGGGGCTTCAAATTTTTATTATGTTTTGCTATGCATTTTTAATTTTAATTTCAGTTGTAATATGACTTGGTCGACTGTTAAAAGTTAGAAATTGTCGGTCGCTGGAATAGATATCCAGACACCTGATTTTAAAGATTTTTTAATTTATATATATATATATATATATATATNAGTTTTGGAAATGCAGCGTAGAGCTCTTATTTTCAATCATCAAAAGGACCAAAAAGTGGGCGTTGGGCGAGAGGAGGAAGAGACAAGCACTCCAGTGTGTGTTCTTTGTCTCTCTGAGTTTGGTGAAGGAGAAGAGATCTGGCAATTGCGATCTTGTAAACACTCTTTCTATGGAAGTTGTATTGCTATGTGGCCTAGCTCGCACAACAATTGTCCTATTTGTCACACAAGTACTTCACTTGTGAGTTCGTGACATTGCATTATGTGTAGCTAATGCAATGTAATTGTACGTGTGTGNCTCAACAGTACCTCTATGTGGGTGATTTGCTCCGCCGCCGTCGAGATGTTTTGGAAATGCGGCGTAGAGCTCTTATTTTCAATCATCAAAAGGACCAAAAAGTGGGCGTTGGGCGAGAGGAGGAAGAGACAAGCACTCCAGTGTGTGTTCTTTGTCTCTCTGAGTTTGGTGAAGGAGAAGAGATCTGGCAATTGCGGTCTTGTAAACACTCTTTTTTATGGAAGTTGTATTGCTATGTGGCCTAGCTCGCACAACAATTGTCCTATTTGTCCCACAAGTACTTCACTTGTGAGTTCGTGACATTGCATTATGTGTAGCTAATGCAATGTAATTGTACGTGTGTGTTAGAAAATTCATTTCAACTTTATGACATAAATTTCAAAAAAAAAGTACATAATAGCCAAGATCTTTTAAATTCATAATTTTTACATATCTAAAATAAAGTGACGCATACATGTATTCATGATGAACAAATTTGATCTTGAAGAAATGAAATTTCTCTCTCTAATCCCTTGAAATTTTCTGTACTTTCTGATTGAGAGAAATATATGAGGTGTGTTTGGTAGAGAGAAGACCCATTCTCAAATTCATGCTTTATTTAACCACCATCCATCAAGGGGGTTACTAACCAATAGAGTTTATGANGTTTCTCTCTCTAATCCCTTGAAACTTTCTGTACTTTCTGATTGAGAGAAATATACGGGGTGTGTTTGGTAGAGAGAAGACTCATTCTCAAATTCATGCTCTATTTAACCACCATCCATCAAGGAGGTTACTAACCAATAGAATTTATGATAATTTAATAAATTAATTGATTTTTATTAATAAAATCAATGAAATGAGTTTATAACTTTTATTTATTTTAAAGTTATGTGAGTTACAAAAATAAATATCATAAGTTGTCATAAGTTATGAGTTAAGAAAATAAATAACTTAAGGTATCAAAATAAATATCATAAGTTGTCATTATTTATGACATAAGTTATGAGTTAAGAAAATTAATAACTTAAGTTATCAAAAATAAATATCATAGTTGTCATAATTTATGACATAAGTTATGGTGTTAAGAAAATTAATAACTTATGTTATCAAAAATAAATCTCATAAGTTATTAAAATAAATGTGAGTCATAAATAAATATATAATATTCTCCCACTTGGCACACTTAATTTTAATTGTGCATTGCACACTGCAAGATAAATCCTTTTTTATATTGGTTAAATCTTAAATTATTTAATAACTATGAAATTAATATGAATTATGGCGGTTGTGCATCAATTTATCGACACAGACCCTTCCATATGTCACAATTACATACTTAGTATAATGAGAATTAACATCATAGTCTCATAATGTCTATTAAAAGACAAATCTTGTTGAACATCATGCAACATAAAGTGTACACTAACTATAAAAACAAGATTTATAAATATCAGAAACAAGAAAAATTTGTCCCAAAATGTTAAAATATAAAGAGCATAAAACTAATAAAGGGTTTTGGTAATGTCCTTTCTCACGACATGTTCGTTAAATGTTTTCAGTGACAACCCTTTTGTCAAAGGATCTGCAATCATGAGATTGGTGCTAATATGCTCAATTTACACCCTATATTTTTTAACTTCTTCCTTAACGACAAGATATTTTAATTCCATGTGTTTAGCACCTTTGGAATACTAGTCATTTTTGGAAAAAGAAGACTGCTGCGGAGTTATCACAATAAATTTTCAACGGCTTGGTAATACTGTATTCATGATTTTTACATATCTAAAGTAAAGTAATGCATACCTGTATTCATGATGAATAAATTTTATCTTGAAGAAATTTGACCTTGAAGAGATGAAGTTTCTCTCTCTAATCCCTTGAAACTTTATGTACTTTCTGATGGAGAGAAATGTACGGGGTATGTTAGGTAGAGAGATGACACATTCTCAAATTTATGCTCTATTTAACCACCATCCATCAAGGGGGTTACTAACCAATAGGATTTATGATAATTTAATAAATTAATTGATTTTTATTAATTAAATCAATGACGTAAGTTAGTAACATTTATTTTTTTTAGGGGTTATATGAGTTATAAAAATAAATATCATAAGTTGTCATAAGTTATGACATAAGTTATGAGTTAAGAAAATAAANAAAAATCGAATTCACAACGGAAATTTATTACAATTAACATAAATAAAATTATATGAAAATCATAAATTTAGTAATCAAGGCTCTGATACGACATGTTAAAAAATTCATGTTTCAGCTTTATGACACAAATTTCAAAAAAAGTACATAATAGCAAAGATCTTTTAAATTCATGATTTTTACATATCTAAAATAAAGTGACACATACTTGATCTTGAAGAGATGAAGTTTCTCTCTCTAATCCCTTGAAACTTTATGTATTTTCTGATGAAGAGAAATGTACGGGGTATGTTAGGTAGAGAGATGACACATTCTCAAATTTATGCTCTATTTAACCACCATCCATCAAGGGGGTTACTAACCAATAGGATTTATGATAATTTAATAAATTAATTGATTTTTATTAATAAAATCGATGACATAGTTAGTAACATTTATTTTTTTTAGGGGATATATGAGTTATAAAAATAAATATCATAAGTTGTCATAAGTTATGACATAAGTTATGAGTTAAGAAAATAAATAACTTAAGGTATCAAAATAAATATTATAAGTTGTCATTATTTATGACATAAGTTATGAGTTAAGAAAATTAGTAGCTTAAGTTATCAAAAATAAATATTATAAGTTGTCATAATTTATGACATAAGTGTGTATGTGTGTGTACAGTTCCTATGTTTTACTTGTATGTGTGGCTTTCAAGGTTGGTTCTTAGAGGAGAAATTGGANATAACATAAGTTATCAAAAATAAATATCATAAGTTGTCATAATTTATGACATAAGTTATGTGTTAAAAAAATTAATAACTTAAGTTATAAAAAATAAATCTTATAAGTTATTAAAATGAATGTGAGTTATAAATAAAAATATAATAGTGTGTATGTGTGTGTGTGTGTACAGTTCCTATGTTTTACTTGTATGTGTGGCTTTCAAGGTTGGTTCTTAGAGGAGAAATTGGANAGTGTGTGTTGTTTGTCTCTCTGAGTTTGGCGAAGGCGAAGAGATCTGGCAATTGCGGTCCTGCAGACACTCTTTTCATGAAAGTTGTATTGCTATGTGGCTTAGTTCACACAACAATTGTCCTATTTGTCGCACAAGTACTTCACTTGTGAGTTCGTGATATTGCATTTTGTGTAGCTAANTTCGCACAACAATTGTCCTATTTGTCGCACAAGTACTTCACTTGTGAGTTCGTGATATTGCATTTTGTGTAGCTAATGCAATGTAATTGTAAGTGTGTACGTGTGTATGTGTGTGCGTGTACTGTTCCTATGTTTTACTTGTATGTGTGGTTTTCAAGGTTGGTTCTTAGAGGAGAAATTGGAGAGAGTATTAAATTGTAAATGTTCAAATGTTACAATTGTTATGATATATATATATATATATATATAACTTTGATATGGTATAACATTTTTATTAATTGCTTCTTCAGGCAATCTATTTATTGTTTGCGTTTTAAGAAAATTGCAATTTGGATCAATTGCAATTTGGAACGATCAATGGGATGAACCATTTTTTCTTTTCATCGATGGTTGTATTTTTATCTTTTTGGGGTGCAAATTGTAAAAAATTTAATGTACTCCTCAATTGAAGGGTGGTGATTATATAATTAGTAGACTTTATATGTCTTATGAGGTTTTTAATGTCTTCAAAACATTTGCATTCATCTATCATTAATTCACACAATACTTTGATGTTCAACTTAGACATGTCATATTCTTTTTTTTTTATGCGAGCATAATATGATGTGTAATATTTGATGACTTTTAGGTTACATATGTCATAAGTCATTAATAATTTCAATCAGCTTTCCGTCAACGTAACCTAATTAGATTTTAAAAGATGATAAAATGAATGAAATAATTTTAAAAAATCTGCAAATATTTATGACCAAGTAATTATAGTGGGGAATTATAATTTATTTTTTAGATATTAAAATATTGATTTGTTTATTTTGAATGAAATGATAAGCATTAATTAAACCAATATTGTCTTATTTTATTTTTATATTAAACCGATATTGTTAACTGTTTCACAACTTGACAACTGTGGTTAGGATCTAATAGATTATNGATAAGCATTAATTAAACCAATATTGTCTTATTCTATTTTTATGTTAAACCGATATTGTTAACTGTTTCACAACTTGACAACTGTGGTTAGGATCTAATAGATTATTATATTTGTTAAAATCTAATAATATAATTGTCGGTCTTCTTTTCAAAAATTAATTTAATTTATCTTTATTTAAAGTATATATACTTTTGATTTTAAAATTAACATTTTAATTTTGAAAAATGAGACCAGATATTTCTCATTCATTTAATAGTTTTGATAGTCGAGCACGATGCTACGGCTAATACACTACACCAACTGGTAAGCACGTCTATTGTTAATAGGCTCAATCATTTAAACTAAATAATTTGTGACATCGGTTTGGNATTTTGATTTTAAAATTAGCATTTTAATTTTGAAAAATGAGACCAGATATTTCTCATTCATTTAATAATTTTGATAGTCGAGCACGATGCTACGACTAATACACTAGACCGACAGGTAAGCACGTCTATTGTTAATAGGCTCAATCATTTAAACTAAATAATTTGTGACATCGGTTTGGTCTGCGAAACATTTTGTGACCGACAATCCTCTTATCTAATATAAAAACTAGATAGAATTTATTTTACCTAGATCTCTAGTTTCCTATAACGACAATCCCCTATAATTAATTACATCTTAAATGACTGAAGTCACTTAAGAAATACTCTCAATTAAGATCAGGGGTTTTCGTCTTCAATAATTCAAAGTTAAATTTTCATGATTGCTTGTAGAAAAGTCAAAGGGAAAGACTCAATTTGGAAAAGTTATTTTCGGAACAAAAAAGAGTGAATAGTAAGATATGTCGAAGATACTAAAGAAACTTCATTGACATGTCAAACTAACATATGATTTGATTTTACATCTTTGAAAGATAAATTATAATATTTTAATCCTGCAAAATAGCCCAAAAAGATAGAAATATCTTTTTGGTACCACATTACAAAAGTGTCATTTTACCTTAGTTCAATAATTGAGGGTCAAAATAACAATTATTATTATGTTATTATTAATGTATCAAAATTTTAAAACATTACTTGTAATTAAAAATAGCATGTTTTCTTATGAAATTTTGAAAAATTTTTGAAATTAAAAAATGCATGTTTATTATGCGTTATAAGGTCTCAATTTTTAACATATATTCTACGTTTGTTATCCTAAAGTGCTATATAAACATACCAGAAGCATAGTAAAGAATAGTAAGATAATAATATTGTACGTATGACAAAGCATATGTAGTGAAGTGCAGTAAATAACAAGAGAAGAATATTGCATGTATAACGAAATATGAACATTAAATTGCAGTAAAAAGAAAAAGTCAGCGCGTAACTGCCGACTCTGACGAAGCTTTAAAAAGATTTGCAATTAGGTAGCACGAGTGTATATAAAAAGATCAAGTAAATAATTGCAATTTAAATATTAAAAAAAATTATGAACATGTAGGTTATCATGAAAAGTTAAGTGATAAGCATATGGAAAATCAGATAGAGGTATAAGAATTTAGATTGGGGAAGAACTTAGCTTTAGACTTTTCATTCGTTATAATCTCACAGGCAACCGAGGCATTGAACTCTAGATATCAATATTGAATAGCAGCTATCAACAAAACACTCTAACGTTGGGCAACTTCAAATCTCTATTAGTTGACTGACAAGTGAACATGTGACAAGTAAGTCTCTTCGATCATGTGTAATGAATCTGTAATGTAGTAATTTTGTAGCATTGTAATTTCTAGATTTCCGGTAACAGATCTTATAGAGAAGTGGTTCTTAAGTCATTCAAAGTTTGGGTTGAAGCTATCAACAATCTAAAGCAGTCAGAAGGGCAACTACTAATCAAACATTAGTTATTTAAGAGTTTCAGCTACATAAGCATGAATATTGTGTTGAACATCATTGTCTTTAACCCCAAACTTTCCAACCTATAACCCGTTCGATGATTCATATAAAATTACCACATATACCTTAACCACAAAGACACATAATCAAAATGGAACTCCAAAAACAGTCACATATACTTGAACCAAAGATACAACAAAACTAGGGTTGTAACAGAGATAAATCTTTAATAGAAGGGATATCATGTTTAAATTTTTATTTCCTCTGCCTCATCTTAATAGTCCAAAGACTAATGTTATAATAGCCTCAAGAAGAGCAGTAGAGCTCCTAAAATAAATTCTTGTTTTTAGTTTTGGCCAAATTTGATAAGCGGTGATATGAATAGCAGGCAAATAAAATCTTCTAAGAAANCCCATCAATGGGATCAACCAATTTTTTTTTCATCTATGGTTGTATTTTTATTTTTTGAGGTGCAAATTGTACAAAGTTTAATGTACTCGTTAATTGAAGGGCGGTGATTATATAATAAGTAGACTTTATATGTCTATGAGGTTTTTAAATTCTTCAAAACATTTGCATTCATCTATCATTAATTTACACGATACTTTGATGTCCAACTTAGATTAAAATACTTCAGTGAAACAAATTTTTAATTGGCACCATCAATCTGGAACTAATCCCATTTAAGCTTGGACCATATGTCAATACCTAATCCGAAACATGCAATTACAGATTTTAAATAATTATTGTCCCCTAAAGAGAAACAAATCCAAACCTCTGCGTCCTAATTATTCTCATCAGTGCAAAGATAGCCAGCGTTTCCATATAAATAATCCCACAAGATGCAACTAATATGCTCTAATTAATCAGTCAAGCCGGCTCATTAAGGGNGATATCCAATTTTAACGGCCTCAACTAGTCTCTCTCTCTCTCTCTATTGATGCGTGCTAGAAAATTCGCGGCGGTCGAGCAATGAATTATTATCTTAGAGTTGTACGAGGATTCAACACACACACAGATAAAAAAGAAACAAGCAGTGACGACTCTATAAGTTTTTACGTGAAAACACCGTAAAGAAAAAAAAAATTGGGACCTGATACAGTTGTAAAAATCCACTATTGATTGATGATTAATTTTCCTTAAGTTTGTGCTACTAATTGAGACTAAATTATGCCTTCAAATATAGACATATTTTTTCTTATGGACTGTTTCCCTCTCCTGACTGNACCCGTAAAGAAAAAAAAATAGGGACCTGATTCAATTGTAAAAATCCACTATTGATTGATGATTAATTTTCCTTAAGTTTGTGCTTCTAATTGAGACTAAATTATGCCTTCAAATATAGACATATTTTTTCTTATGGACTGTTTCCCTCTCCTGACTGTCGTTTAATAAAAAATTTATAAGTTTGTCACATGCTAGCATGGTCTAAAGCAGGAAACTTAAAAAAAAAAAAGGGTAAAAAAAGAGGAAAAAATATAACATTAAAGAATGTCATAAAAAAATCCCTCCTTTGTTCTCTAGTCCACTTAATCTAATGGTGCCAATTAATCCTACGTCGGATTGTGATGTCTATAAATGTGGTGGGTTGTTAGATATCAAATTCATTACTATATTCACTTAACCTGATGGTGCCAATTAATCCTAAGTCGGATTTTGATGTCGATAAATGTGGTGTGTTGTTAGATATCAAACTCATTACTATATTTTAAATGCAAAAAAAAAAAAACGAAGCTTAAAATAGCATGTAAAAAAAATTTAAATTAGCATTTCGCTTGCAATGACTAGTTTTTTTATTGGCCCACAGACATTAGCTATGCTTATGTAATTTCTCCCTATTAAAAAAAAAAAAAGTCCAACCCCCTTTGATTATATATGCGTTCTAAGATGAAGTAACTCATGATTACTAATGAAGACATTTCTTATCACCTTGAGCTAAGAAATTTCAAATTTGTCGTAACAATAGCGTTAAGTGAAGATCTCTAGTTATATGAATGGTTAATAGTTTAATGACACCAATGTATCTGAGATGATTGAAAGCCGTTAACATCTTGACTAGGGCGTTATGCCTAAAAATTAGGTTAGTCTACATACTTGTGATTCGTAAAAAGTCTTGGTATATTTCAAAATAGTGTTTTATCTCCATCTTGTAAATTTATACATATTTGTATTTTTAATATTTTATATTGTCAGTCTCCAACAAACTTTAACCAAATTTTAAGGATAATATATTTTTTTTAATTTAATATTTAAAANATATATGTCATCACAAAGAATACCAGAACCTATGAGATGATTGTGTTTAAACAAACTGAAACAACCATTTCCAAATTTAAATGAGTAGCAAATATAATCAAGTTTAGACAACAAAATCAAATTATGAGAAACGGAAGGGACATAAAATGTTTGAAAAGGGTCTAAATAATGTCTAGTATCTGAAATCAACTGATATGTTCCAATAGCTTCAACTGGCGCTTTGACTCGGTTTCCCATGAAGACAAACTGTTCATTTGGGTTGTAAGAAATCTTGCATCGTATTAGAAACATGAGTGGTACAATCAGAATCAATCCACCAGGTATTATAAGGAACTTCTGCTAAATCTGATTCGAAACATATAGAAACACAAGGTTTACCTTTCTTTTCAAACCAGTCTTTGCGCTTTTGACACTCATTTTGATAATGTCCATGCTTTCTGCAAAAGTGACACTTAATTCCTTCATATTTCTCTTTGTGAATTGGGGCAGATTACACATTAATTTTTAGTGGTCCTTGCTTGCTCTTTCCATTCTTCTTTTCAGGTTTCTTTACAGTTCTTCTTTGATGACCCATGACATTAATGGAGTGATTTGTTCCTTTCTTAAGTCTTGCTTCCTCCTGAATGAGCATACATTGTAGTTCATTCACATTCCACTTATCTTTCATAGTGTTGTAGTTCATGTGAAATGGACCATACTCATGAGGCAAGGAGTTAATGATAAATTGCACAAGGAAATTTTCATTCACTTGCATTCTTAAGGTCTTGAGTCTTGGTGCTTATGTTCGTCATTTCAACGACATGCTCATGCATGGTACGAGAACCATCAAATTTCATGTTGGTTAACGTATTTAATAGTGTCCCGACAAGAGACTTATCAGCAGAGTCAGACTGAGAACAATTCTCAGCAAATTTCATAAATTCTTTAGTACTTTCAATGTTAGAAAATATACAATTTATGTTGTTTGTTACAGTCATTCACATAAACATTAAGCTTAATCTGTTCGATTTTTCCCAAGTTTTATAGAAAGATATTTGCTCAGCACTGCTAGAATCAGTAAGAACAGAGGGTTTCTCAGTCGTAAGTGCTAAATCAAGATCCAGGACACCAAGGTGAAACTGGACTTGCTCACGCCATTCAGAGAAATTAAGTCCATTGAAAGTTTGAATAGATGTAGTCTGCGAATGAAGAGAAACATGAGTAGTTACTGCAAATAAATAAAACATGCTAGTACAATAATGCTTCGAACATTAAACTTACATAGATATTCATATAAAATCAGATTAAAATAATGGTCATAATAACAGTAGCGTATTGAAATCACCTTTGGGTGATATAACAGTACACAATAATAAACATAATTGATGTTTGACTTAAATTTAATATAATTGATAATTGTTTGTACTCAAGTTAGACATGTTTATTATCTTTGGATATATAAACATATCTTAACTTAGTATATAAATAGACTACAATTATATTCAATGATTATACAATACATGATCAACCTTTAGGCAATCTAAAAATATTTTATAATCAATGAATTTTAATATTTTTAATAAAATATTGAATTATTTTATAACAAGCATCACAGACTCTTGATTAATTGAATTTATTTAATTTAATGTCTATTAAACTTATTAATTTGGTCACTTTGGTGACTAACAAATTAAACATTACATAGACATTAAATAAATAATAATTTCAATCACATCAATTTACTTTAATTTTATTGATCTAATTAAAAATCGAATTCACAACGGAAATTTATTACAATTAACATAAATAAAATTATATGAAAATCATAAATTTAGTAATCAAGGCTCTGATACGACATGTTAAAAAATTCATGTTTCAGCTTTATGACACAAATTTCAAAAAAAGTACATAATAGCAAAGATCTTTTAAATTCATGATTTTTACATATCTAAAATAAAGTGACACATACTTGATCTTGAAGAGATGAAGTTTCTCTCTCTAATCCCTTGAAACTTTATGTATTTTCTGATGAAGAGAAATGTACGGGGTATGTTAGGTAGAGAGATGACACATTCTCAAATTTATGCTCTATTTAACCATCATTCATCAAGGGGGTTACTAACCAATAGGATTTATGATAATTTAATAAATTAATTGATTTTTATTAATAAAATCGATGACATAGTTAGTAACATTTATTTTTTTTAGGGGATATATGAGTTATAAAAATAAATATCATAAGTTGTCATAAGTTATGACATAAGTTATGAGTTAAGAAAATAAATAACTTAAGGTATCAAAATAAATATTATAAGTTGTCATTATTTATGACATAAGTTATGAGTTAAGAAAATTAGTAGCTTAAGTTATCAAAAATAAATATTATAAGTTGTCATAATTTATGACATAAGTGTGTATGTGTGTGTACAGTTCNTGTAAGAGAGTGGTAGGTAGGTGTGCGGTAGGTGAGTGGTAGGTGAGCGGTACCACATTACAAAAGTGTCCTTTTACCTTAGTTCAATAATTGAGGGTCAAAATAACAATTATTATTATGTTATTATTAATGTATCAAAATTTTAAAACATTACTTGTGATTAAAAATAACATGTTTTCTTATGAAATTTTGAAAAATTTTTGAAATTAAAAAATACATGTTTACTATGTGTTATAAGGTCTCAATTCTAAACATATATTCTACGTTTGTTATCCTAGAGTGCTATATAAACATATCAGAAGCGTAGTAAAGAATAGCAAGATAATAATATTGCACGTATGACAGAGCATATGTAGTGAAGTGCAGTAAATAATAAGAAAAGAATATTGCATGTATAACGAAATATGAACATTAAATTGCAGTAAAAAGAAAAAGTCAGCGCGTAACTGCCGACTCTGATGAAGCTTTAAAAAGATTTGCAATTAGGTAGCACGAGTGTAAATAAAGAGATCAAGTAAATAGTTGCAATTTAAATATTAAAGAAAAATTTGAGCATGTATGTTTTCATGAAAAGTTAAGTGATAAGCATATGGAAAATCAGAAAGAGGTATAAGAATTTAGATTGGGGAAGAGCTCAGCTTTAGACTTTTCATTCGTTATAATCTCACAAGCAACCGAGGCATTGAACTCTATATATTAATATTGAATAGCAGCTATCAACAAAATACTCTAACGTTGCGCAACTTCGAATCTCTATTAGTTGACTGACAAGTGAACATGTAACAAGTAAGCTTCTTCGATCATGTGTAATGAATCTGTAATGTAGTATTTTTGTAGCATTGTAATTTCTAGATTTCCAGTAACATATGTTATAGAGAAGTGGTTCATAAGTCATTCAAAGTTTGGGTTGAAGTTATCAACAACCTAAAGCTGTCAGAAGGGCAACTACTAATCAAACATTAGTTATTTAAGAGTTTTAGCTGCATAAGCATGAATATTGTGTTGAACATCATTGTCTTTAACCCCAAACCTTCCAACTTATAGGCCGTTCGATGATTCATATAAAATTACCGCATATACCTTAACCATCAAGACACATAATCAAAATGGAACTCCAAAAACAGTCACATATACTTGAACCAAAGATACAACAAAACTAGGGTTGTAACCAAGATAAATCTTTAATAGAAGGGATATCATGTTTAAATTTTTATTCCTCTGCCTCATCTTAATAGTCCAAAGAATAATTTTATAATAGCCTCAAGAAGAGCAGTAGAGCTCCTAAAATAAAANGAGATAAAACTTTAATAGAAGGGATGTCATGTTTAAATTTTTATTTCCTCAGCCTCATCTTAATAGTCCAAAGAATAATTTTATAATAGCCTCAAGAAGAGCAGTAGAGCTCCTAAAATAAAATCTTGTTTTTAGTTTTGGCCAAATTTGATAAGCGGTGATATGAATAGCAGGCAAATAAAATCTTCTAAGAAATCTTTCATTAAAAGTATCTGCATAGTAAATCACTTGAAAGAATTCACTTTCAGAAAGGAAAAAGTGGTCATTAGGAATGCAACCTCGAAGAAAAGAGCATTCCAAGAAGAGACGAAGATAAGATTCTAAGCCAGCAATGCATAAAACACAAACTAGCAGACATTTACAGGGAACGAAGGAAATCCTTAGTCCTCAACCGATGTTAACAGTCTTCCAGAAATTAAAAAGAAATTTAATAGAATGCCCTTTAAACCAAACCAATTTACTCCACTCCATCTTAGGGAAGTCCTCACTTAGGTACCTAAAGGTTTGGATGTTTGGATGTGTCGCATAGCCGCATCCTGCTTTGACGAGGTGCGTGGCGAGTTTCTCCCTTGGGATTCCAAGTGAGAAACTCATTACGTTGTTGTGAAATGAGTTGACTAAAAAGCTCTTCCCATTTCACAAACTCCTCGGGACGTTGCAAAATGAGTTAGCTACAAAGCTTTTCTCACTTTACGAAACCAAACTCTCAATTTCTCCAAGAAAAATTGGGGGATCCAAATCAATGGGAGGAAGTAAAATGTTGATCGGTTCCAACCTGAAAGACGACCAGTTTCAAACAGAATGCTCTCGCCAGCGAGCCGCTCAACTCGCGCCAAAGGACTGCAAGTTCATGTCGAAAAACGTATCAAATTTGATTTTTTTCGCACATCGGTTTGTGATTGATCCCTTTGAAATTTTGATTTTAATTTTTATTGGGGTGTATATGAATGTGTATGTTGTGTATGTGTGAGTCGCGATAATAGTCCTCCAAGAGAAAGAGTAGAGAAGTCAAACGTCTACGTCCCAATTATAGGAAAAAGTAAGGGATCTCACAAAAAATGAGGTCAATAATAATACATTATTTTATTATAAAAATAAAAAATTAATTATTAAATATAAATCGTTCAAGTTAAATTTTAAATTTAATTATGCTAATTAGCAACTAATAATTTATTAAACTAATTGATCGTTCTAAAACTATTCATTAGATTAAATAGTTATCAAATAATAATTAAATGTTAATTATGAATTAATTAATTATTAATTATATTAATTAAAAATAGTTTAAAATTTTATTAAATTGTATATATTTAAATTATATTTATTCATTAATTAAATATTAAATAATNCTAGTTTAAAATTTATTAAATTGTATATATTTAAATTATATTTATTCATTAATTAAATATTAAATAATTATATCTAAATTTATTTATTTATTATTAATTTAATAATTAACACTGTTATTGTCGGATCCCACGCCACGCCCCAGATGTGAAAAGTTGAGGATTGAGTTAAGTAATCTACAGACAGCATAAAATTTGTCAATAGATCATGACATGAATTATTNCCAGATGTAAAAAGTTGAGGATTGAGTTAAGTAATCTACAGACAGCATAAAATTTGTCAATAGATCATGACATGAATTATTTAAATCGTTGTGTAAATGTTATGATGCCAATTGGATGCAACACATTGTATGGCCTGAAAATAGTGAAAAATGTGCAATGGTCGCAACACCTGCACCTGAGTGTAGTGTCAAGTAATCAAGTGTTCTCATATTATGAACACATGTGGGTAAAGAAGTTAGTCCATTAAACTAATGTTGGGATTGGATCTTTGAATACAAGCAATCTCACAGTTAAATTAAAGGAATTAGTTGATATTATGATTTATAGAANATTGGGATTGGATCTTTGAATACAAGTTAAAGAAAAGGCTAAATTAAAGGAATTAGTTGATATTATGATTTATAGAAAGATAAATATCTTATGCATTCAATAAACTAAATTAGTTATAGAAAAGGCTAAAGAGATTGAAAGTTTAGGTGTAAATTTTGATATTCAAGTAAGAGTTGCACTAGAAATGATGTGTGTAATTATATATGAGAGTTTGAAAGATAATGTTGTAAAAAATTAATAGAATTGAAGATAAAATTATAACACTTNGGAGTTTGAAAGTTTAGGTGTAAATTTTGATATTCAAGTAAGAGTTGCACTAGAAATGATGTGTATAATTATATATGAGAGTTTGAAAGATAATGTTGTAAAAAATTAATAGAATTGAAGATAAAATTATAACACTTAAGATTATTGTTGATACTGAGAGTTTTAATATTATAAGTGTTTATGTTTCTCAAGTAGGTTTAGATATATTGTAATGACCTAAAAGATTTAATACATATGACAACTTTCAAAAAAGAATTTTTATTGGAGGAATTTATGATGGTTCTGATTTTGGAGATACTAATGAAGAAGACAGAGTCATATTAGATATTGATTTGGCGTGTGATTTTGTTATTGCTAATACTTTATTTAAAAAAAAAGATATAAATTTTTTTTAATTATAAGAAAGAATTTAATAAAACATATTGATTTTTTTCTCATGAGAAAAATAAATCGTCAATANGATTAATGAAGAAGACAGAGTCATATTAGATATTGATTTGACGTGTGATTTTGTTATTGCTAATACTTTATTTAAAAAAAAAGATATAAATCTTTTTTAATTATAAGAAAGAATTTAATAAAACATATTGATTTTTTTCTCATGAGAAAAATAAATCGTCAATAATATAAAGACTTTAAGATCATTCAAAGTGATTATTTTCTTAAAATCATCGATTATTAGTTCTGGATTTTAAACTGAAGAGTTGTAAGATAAAGAATATGGGAAGTTTCTGTCTTAAAATTTTATGGTGACACCTAAAATACATAAATAAATTTATTTTTAAACATCAAAATTTCAATATTTAGGATATTCATAANGTCGATTATTAGTTCTGGATTTTAAACTGAAGAGTTGTAAGATAAAGAATACGGGGAGTTTCTGTCTTAAAATTTGATGGTGACACCTAAAATACATAAATAAATTTATTTTTAAACATCAAAATTTCAATATTTAGGATATTCATAAAGAAGCTTTTTTTTTATGATAAAGTAATAAACATTATTAAATAAATAACAAAAGATGCATTTGGAGGATCAAATAGATAAGTTTCTATAAATAAAAATAATTGGTGATGGATGAATAATGTGTAATAAAAGATAAAATATAACAAGTTGTGTTATAAAAATTNATTTTTTTTATAATAAAGTAATAAACACTATTAAATAAATAACAAAAGATGCATTTGGAGAATCAAATGGATAAGTTTCTATAGATAAAAATAATTGGTGATGGATGAATAATGTGTAATAAAAGATAAAATATAACAAGTTGTGTTATAAAAATTGATTTAAATGTAAAAGCTTAGCGAGCTAGGAAAAATATAAATTGTCCCGTATCTAGTCTAAGAGAACAATTTGTGATGCTAAAAATTCTACTTCTAGTGATCTTAATAATAGATTATATACTAAAAAGGTGGGGGAAAAATATATG
>JXCR01134788.1:4771-22496 GCA_002079205.1 Phalaenopsis hybrid cultivar
TTTGGGATAACTAGACTCAAATGAAATCCATGCCTAATAATCGATGAATGCTCTAAATTTTCTACACTAAACATAAAGCAATGCATCGACTACACAATGTGACAAAGCATACACAAATTTCTAGTTGAATCTTGGTGTTGAAATGTCAAAGGCCAGTGTTCTAACTCAAGGGAAGAGATTGCGTTGTCATATTCTTGTTAATGGGAGACACAACATGGGACCTAAAAGTAAAGGCCAACATCGTGATGTCATGATCAACATAAAAAATTTGGCATAAGTGGAGGCAAAGCCCACTCGAAGTTGCATTACTGAAATAACACTGCAACCAAGCCCCGTGGATACGACACTATATCGCTAGAAAAACAAAAACTAGTGTTAGTTAAAATCAAACTATGCAGCCTTGCGCCATCATGAAGGTGATGACATACAGTTACCCGCAAGGTGAAATGGAGGTTATGTACCAGTAAAATGGTGTTTGAGTCTATTCACACCGAAAAAATAGGAACACCACGTTGCTCAAAGGATGACATCACAACACCGTGACAAATTAAGGTTCTAAGCACACTATTGCACTCAAACAAGATGTGGTTAAGCAAAGGAAATGTAGGAGCCTATCCTAAACATTTTCTAGTAATAGCCTAGCTTAGATTCTATATCCCAAAGCCTAAGGCTTATCCTACAAAAGGAAGGGTTATGAAGAAGTAGAAAATCTCAAATACGTGAAGTTTGATAAAGTTCATTTGATAAAGTCCCTCGGGTCAAAAGATTCAGGAAAGACTCCTTGAATACCTCCTTTTCTGGGAAGTACCACGTCAGGCTAAGGAAACTCGATATAAAGGGCTTGAAGATGAGGTGTGGAGGGAAGCTTGCACAACAAAGACCCAAGTATAAGAAGGGCAAAAGCTCACCGATCTCTAGAGACTAAAATTTGAAAAAGAATAAAAACCACAGAGTCTATCCAACATAAGGCTCCAACTAGAAAAATTGAACCCTTGAGGTAACCAAGAGTTGCCCCATATATAGTGCAACGATGGCCAACGCTACAACACCTAAGCACGGTGTCACAGTGTTTTTTGACAGGGTGAGCACCTTACTTGCAAAAAGGTGTGGAGTGACTCGAGGCTTAATGATTTTGGCTAGATGTGGTGGTGCACTATGGAGGCAATATGGTGCAACATGGAAGTGTCATGGTGCTCCTGACATGGTAGATGCCATGTCAACAAGCCATCATGACGGTCATCCCATCGGGCAACATCTTAAGAACTCGGGTCGTCACACACCACAACACTTCAATCAAGGCAACACAGCATTGCAACGGAGCATCGTGATAGGGCGGTAGGATGCCATGGTGGTGACAAAATGTCAACACTTGGTCCCTTAGAAAATGACAGTTTCCTTACAACAATACATGGTGGCATGAGGGTAGATCTGGGGTCGTGACGTTACCCCGATACTTTTTAGTCATGTTTCGGGATCGTTTTGAATCATGTGAAAGTGATTGAGTTGGTATCAAAGTGTTCTAGAGAACCCAAAGAGCTCCTGAAGTAGAAAAAAAATGATGCAGCCCATAAATAATGGGCAGCATATTGAGCGACATGCGTCAAAAGAATGTATTTGCTTCATTAAATTTAAAAGTTGGGATTAAAAATAACCCATTAACGAATATGACGTTTCTTATGCACTCAGAAAGGACATACACATATGAGAACTGAAAAGATTAGAGCGAACATGCAGTCTATAGGATTCAGACAACTATCTGCCTTTAGCCTCATTGCCATTCACCTTTCTGTCAATTTCCTCAGACTGCAGGCCTGAGGGGAAAATTAGAGTGACCTCTCCCACTTATTGTAAGCATCCACATCCCAATCGACCAACAAGCTCTACTACAACTTGAAGCAATCTAGCAAACTTAAAATGCATTCTAAGCACTATATGAGATTGTCCGGTCGGAGATTGATTTTGTCGATCTCGTCCCTCAACCTAGAGAGGTGATGGGCTGACAGGATATGCCAAAATGCCTCTCTGCAAGCAAGCAAGCATGCACACTAAGAGACTTATGAATTGTAGGGGCTATCGACGCAGTTTAGCATACGACATCTTGTCACTGAAATTGCCATCTTGGATGGGGCGGGGAGCGTGACCTGTCCCTGGCCTTGCCACACTGGTGCGCTGGTGTGACATCTTTTTATAGGGAGAGAGAAAGGAGAGAAAATGTATTGGGCACTGCGATCAAAACTTGATGTCATGGAAAACATTAGGGTGCATCCCTTGTTTATAAACATTTGAGCACTTTAGTGCCACACAAAATGCTTCGGCACCAAGCCCAAATAATAACTTCTTTGGGGTTTGATAAAGCCTCAATATTCTTATTTTTGAGTCATTTTCTTGCCAACTTGAATTCTCACAAGTTTCTCATTTTTATGATAACAATATACTTCTTTATGAATAACTTTTCTAAAATTAATTATAAAAATCCAAATTTAAATCTAAAAATCTTCTTACTCAACATCTTCATCTCCATTACAATCATCAATTGTTGAAGATGCCATGCTTGAATCTCCAAGCCATTAGTTTTTTGTTTGGTTNAAAAGTTGGGATTAAAAAATAACCCATTAACGAATATGGCGTTTCTTATGCACTCAGAAAGGACATACACATATGAGAACTGAAAAGATTAGAGCGAACATGCAGTCTATAGGATTCAGACAACCATCTGCCTTTAGCCTCATTTCCATTCACCTTTCTGTCAATTTCCTCAGACTGCAGGCCTGATGGGAAAATTAGAGTGACCTCTCCCACTTATTGTAAACATCCACATCCCAATCGACCAACAAGCTCTACTACAACTTGATGCAATCTAGCAACTTGATGTCATGGAAACCATAAGGGTGCATCCCTTGTTTATAAACATTTGAGCACTTTAGTGCCACACAAAATGATTCGGCACCAAGCCCAAATAATAACTTCTTTGGGGTTTGATAAAAGCCTCAATATTCTCATTTTGTAGTCATTTTCTTGCCAACTAGAATTCTCACAAGTTTCTCATTTTTATGATAGCAATATACTTCTTTATGAATAACTTTTCTAAAATCAATTATAAGAATCCAATTTTAAATCTAAAAATCTTCTTACTCAACATCTCTCCATTACAATCATCAATTGTTGAAGATGCCATGCTTGAATCTCCAAGCCATTAGTTTTTTGTTTGGTTGGTCAACACCTTGACTTCCCCCTTACCATCTTGACAATTCTTTCTATTATCAAAAATGATTATATAAATAATAAATCCCCTGAAAACATTAATTTTTTTTTATTTAACAGATCGAACATTGCCCATACACCTAGCAAAAATATCTCATATAATCAGATTCCATCATGGCTCAAAATAAATTCATGAAATGTACCATTCAAGGAAGAACGGTTACATAAAAAAAGAAANCAAATAATAAATCCCCTGAAAACATTAATTTTTTTTATTCAACAGATCGAACATTGCCCATACGCCCAGGATAAATATCTCATATAATCTGATTCCATCATGGCTCAAAATAAATTCATGAAATGTACCATTCAAGGAAGAACGGTTACATAAAAAAAGAAAAAATTGAATATTTGAATTGGTATTTAAGAACAATCAACTCTCGCCAACCCGCCCACGCTTCGTCAAACCATCCCCCTTCATTTAAAAAACACACGAAAGAAAAAATCAAACCTTTGAAAATTTTCAATCTCCCATCTCAGCTCTCCGCCTCCCTCCTCATCCGTTCTCCTTCCGCCATTAATCCTCTTTTTTTCTGATCTCCAGTCCACGCAGGCGCCGCCCCAATAGACCAACTTATCCCCCACTTCGCAAGCCAGCAACTTTCTCCATCGTTGACGGAAGAGCAGCTGATCGTTTCACAACACAGACAACAGAGATCGATGAAGCTCTGGATCAAAATAATCTCCGCCGCCATCCCCGCCGCTGGCCTCCTCCTCCTCCTCTCATTCCTCCTTATCCGCCACCGCCGGCAGCGGCGGCGGCAGCTCATCAACCCACAAGCCTCCCTCCCCCAAATCCCCGAAACCGCCGCTAAATCAAAATTCCACCTTTCCTACAAATCCGTAAACGGCGCATGGAATAGCCACCGCTTCCACCATCTCAACCACCACCACCACCACCACCAAACTCCATCTTCTCCGTTCAACTGGAAAGAACACCCCCGGCTCATCTCTGAGGCGGCGGAGAGTGGCTGGCCACGCTTCGCCTTCTCCTCCTCCATCATCCGGCCTTCTTCCAGTCCGCTTTGGGCTTTCTGCCCCGCATGCGACGGAGGGATACAGCGTGAAGCGGCGGCGAGCGGCTGGGATCTGCCCTCCGGTTCGTCGGAGTTCATGCAGACAGTGAGACTCAACGCTGCACCGAAGAAAACCTCCGACGAGGTATCCTTCTCCTTTGTCAGAGCCAGCCTCCCTCTTCCCGGCCCTGCGTTGGGCGGCAGCTCCTTTCCCCAAGAAGCCTATTTTGAAATCACCATCCTCTACCTCCAGCCACTGAAAAAGCTTCAGGAAACTTCAAGTAAGCGGGTGAAAGAACGAGAAACCGATCGATCAAAGCTTATCAGAGAGGATTCAATCAGCGCTTCAGCTCCCATGGTATTTAATCCTCAAGAACCCGCTTCCAGAACAGAAGAACATCGAGATCTCGCCGTCTCCGTAGGTCTAACTAACAGAGCATCAATGTCGAACCAGTTCATGCCGGGTACATTTCCGGGATCGATTGGTTTCCATTCCAACGGCTCCGTTTACCTTGATGGTAAGTTATAAACTTTATTATAGTTTCGAGTTTAGGAAATAGTTTCTGAAAGATTATTTCATCACAGGAAGAAAACTGGTTTTCGAATCGGAGAAAGCAGAGTGGGCGGATGTGAACAGAGTGATAGGTTGCGGATTTGCGCCGAGGAAGAAGAAGGTGTTCTTCACCGTTGATTCTCAGCTGGTTCATGCCATACGCTGTAGCTCAGAGGTATATAGCAGTCCACTGTATCCCGTCTTGGCAGCCGATGCAGACGCCATGATTCTCGTAAATCTGGGCCAAGCACCATTCAAGTACGCGCCTGCAAACGCTGCGAGAACGCAAAATCCCTGCTTTATTCGGATTACTTCCGGCGGGCGGCCGTTGTCGGGCTCCATTGAAAGCGGCGAGCTTGCTGCAGGTCGTGCGGATGCAGAGTGGACTGAAAATGAAAAAAGAAGTAAGAAACAGGACCACAACTACTACAGTAGCAGTAGTAAGAAGAGCAACGGGTATTTGGACGACGGCATTGAAGCCGAGTCGGATCTGTTTGAGATTTCACTTCAGAGATGAAATTACGTAGGAAAGTTATAAGATTTTCCATTTGGGAAGAAGAAGAGGAGGATTTGAAACTGCTGCAAAATAAAAAAGCATTTTTTTCTTCTTTTTCGAGATACAGAGTTGTTTGATTGCTTGATATGTTGGGGTGGTTTTAGTGAAGGATTTGTACAGATTTATGGCGTACATGGAATGTAAGAATGATAGAGATAGAGTCGAGAAAATTAAAGCTCAGTACATTTACTGTCTGTTCATGATCTGATTTGTCTATCTTATGATGATTTTCCAAAAAAAACAAAAATTCACATATATAAAAAAAAAAAACCAAATTACTGCCTGCTCAAATCTATGAACTAGATTTTGACTGTCATCAACAAATATATATTGCATTCTTTCTGAGTCAGAGACCACAAACTACAAAGAGGAAGCCAAGCAAACAAAATAAATTGATAGAAGATAGTGTAAGAGAACAAGAGAATGCAAATGAAGAAAGCGCGTTCAATCGAGCTCTCAACAAAGATCACGAAGAACAAGTCCTTGGCAATATATGGAGGACTCGTTTTCGATCGCAGGAAATACCCTCCTCAGAGGCAATTCAGTCATTAAAGGGGAACGAAACTGCGGATCGCAGCGGAGCAACCACGGAATAAAAACGAGGGTGCGTTTAATTAAACACATTTGTGTCATGGCAAACAAACATGCGTTTTATTTTAATGCATTTCATTATTATTTTAGATTATAAAATTAGATAGGATGTTGATCTGAAATAAAAGAACTTGTTTGAGATAATAATGATGTAATAGCAACATTTTACTAATTTAATATATAATATTTTAATTCATAACATTTTAATTTTTGAATATTTTGATTATAATTTTAAATAAATAAAATTATGATATTATATTGTAATTATTTGTTAATTTTTAATCTCATAATTTTGTTTTCAGTCATCATCAATTTTTTTTTTAAAATACAAAATTGATTAATATTATAAGTGATAGATTTTTTCAAAACTTTAATCAAATTCATCGATTAATTCTTTATCTTCAAAAATGATCTAGAATTTGATTAATACTTGACTTTATTATTTCCTTTCATAATTTGTCTTAAAAAAATGTGCTTTCTCTCTTAAATATTGAGCTATAAATAATAAATATTTATAAAAAAAAAATATGATGCATTTGTGTCAAACGGGCTCCACCATTTTTAACACTGGCTAATACCAGTGTATTACGGTTGGACCCACTTGACACATGACGCCCCACGATTATACTCCAAACGCAAACTGCGTTCGGAGTCCTGATGTAATATTCTCTCACAATTTGCATGAAAAACTAATATTGTTTGTGTAATATCAAAGAATTTGAGTGGCCTTTTATGTAAAAATGAAAGGTTAGATCTTAGATATGTAAATATATAAAATTTGTGTGGCATGTGTAAATGCTGCCATATAAAAATAGTTCTAGAGAGGCATATAGGGCTTACCAGCCATCTGCGTGGCAAAGCTCTTGCCACATTGATTTCTTAAATGCTCTATTAAAGGAGCTTAGTCAGAGATAGAGAAAATTTAGCCACAATTAATTTTATAGGATACTCAACAATGATGAATGAGAATTCATTCTCATCTACCATTATTAGTCTAGATTTGGTGTAATGTTATATTCATTATGAGAATCATGCTTTTTTTTTTTGTTGATAATTTATGTAAATAAAAAAGTGAATCTTATATTAAGCTGTATTTTAGATAAAAAAGAATAAAAATATCATTTTGCATTAGAATATTTTGAGAGTGAATGATACTCATGAATTTATTTAAGATGAAGCTATATTTGTATTCTAATGAGGCCTAATATATTTTAAAATTTTCAAATAATACCATAAAAATATACTAACTAATGACCTAAGATTTAATATTTNGAAGAATAAAAATATCATTTTGCATTAGAATATTTTGGGAGTGAATGATACTCATGAATTCATTTAAGATGAAGCTATATTTGTATTCTAATGAAGCCTAATATATTTTAAAATTTTCAAATAATACCATAAAAATATACTAACTAATGACCTAAGATTTAATATTTGAGTACATCTTTTAAATCTTAAATGGGTTGGTACATTCTTTGGAAATTAAGAGTCTAGACTAAAATATATTACAAAGCTAAAAGATGTAATAATGTGCAAAAAAAAAAGACTATATTGAAAGATGTAATTGGCATATCTTCTAATTAAAATCTCAATAAAAATAAAAATTAGTTAGAGAAAAATAATTGTTATTACTAATAAATATAAAAAAGAAATCTTAAATGACAAAAAAGTCCCTAAACATGGACATAAAAAATAGTCGTATGACACAAAGCTCAAAAAATTATGATAGATATAGCTTCAGTAAAAGTGGGACGCTCGCTGAGCTCTCTAATTATGGTCCAAAAAGATGAGCCTAAAAATAAGGCACAAAAGAAATGGTCTTGGGCCCAATAGAAATTAACCNGTATATTACAAAGCGAAAAGGATGTAATAATGTGCAAAAAAAAAAAAAAAGACTGTGTTGAAAGATGTAATTGGCATATCTTCTAATTAAAATCTCAATAAAAATAAAAATTCGTTAGGGAAAAATAATTGTTATTACAAATAAATATAAAAAAAAATCTTAACTGACAAAAAAATCCCTAAACATGGACATAAAAAATAGTCGTATGACGCAAAGGTCAAAAAATTATGATAGATATAGCTTCAGTAAAAGTGGGACGCTCGCTGAGCTCTCTGATTATGGTCCAAAAAGATGAGCCTAAAAATAAGGCACAAAAGAAATGGTCTTGGGCCCAATAGAAATTAACCNCGGCATTGAAGCCGAGTCGGATCTGTTTGAGATTTCACTTCAGAGATGAAAGTACGTAGGAAAGTTATAAGATTTTCCATTTGGGAAGAAGAAGAGGAGGATTTGAAACTGCTGCAAAATAAAAAAGCATTTTTTTTCTTCTTTTTCGAGATACAGAGTTGTTTGATTGCTTTATATGTTGGGGTGGGTTTAGTGAAGGATTTGTACAGATTTACGGCGTACATGGAATGTAAGAATGATAGAGATAGAGTTGAGAAATTGAAGTTCAGTACGTTTACTGTCTGTTCATGATCTGATTTGTTTATCTTATGATGATTTTCCAAAAAAACAAAAATTCACATATAAAAAAAAAGGCAAATGAGTGACTGCTCAAATCTATGAATTAGATTTTGACTGTCATCAACAAATATATATTGCATTCTTTCTGAGTCAGAGACCACAAACTACAACGAGGAAGCCAATCAAACAAAATACATTGATAGAAGATAGTGTAAGAGAACAAGAGAATGTAAATGAAGAAAGCGGGAGCAATCGAGCTCTCAACAAAAATCACAAAGAACAAGTCCTTGGCAATATATGGAGGACCCGTTTTCTTTTTTTTTTCAAAAAAAAATTGATTGTATCCTGAACGTAGATTGGTTAGGATCGTGCACCGCATGCATCTTTACATGCGGTGTATGTATGCAATAATTTTTCCCTCCTCAGAGGCAATTCTGTCATTTAAAGGGAGCGAAACTGTGGATCGCGGCGGAGCAAGCACAGAATAAAAACGAGGGTGCGTTTAATTAAACACATTCGTGTCATGGCAAACAAACACGAGTAATCACATTTTGGTGGTGCGGTAAAAAATCAGTCTTAGATTAGTTTTGAAATGGTTGTGATTTTTTTTTTCTTGGTCATTTTTTAAAAGGTGGTTCTAGAGATGCAACTTATGATTGGTCATTGCTTTCAAAAAGAATTTTTTTATATTTTTATTTTAATGCATTTCATTATTTTTTTAGATTATAAAATTAGATAGGATATTGATCTGAAATAAAAGAACTTGTTTGAGATAATAATGATGTAATAGTAACATTTTACTAATTTAATATATAATATTTTAATTCATAACATTTTAATTTTTGAATATTTTGATTATAATTTTAAATAAAAAAATTTATGATATTATATTGCAATTATTTGTTAATTTTTAATCTAATAATTTTGTTTTCAGTCATCATCAATTTTTTTTAAAAAAAATACAAAATTGATTAATACTATAAGTGATAGATTTTTTCAAAACTTTAATCAAATTCATCAATTAATTATTTATCTTCAAAAATGATCTAGAATTTGATTAATACTTGACTTTATTATTTCCTTTCATAATTTGTCTTAAAAAAATGTGCTTTTTCTCTTAAATATTGAGCTATAAATAATAAACATTTATCAAAAAAAATATGATGCATTCGTGTCAAGTGGGCTCCACCATTTTTAACACCGGCTAATACCAGTGTATTACGGTTGGACCCACTTGACACGTGGCGCCCCACGATTATACTCCAAACGCAAACTGCGTTCGGAGTCCTGATGTAATATTCTCTCACAATTTACATGTTAAACTTTATGCATGAAAAACTAATATTGTTTATGTAACATCAAAGAGTTTGAGTGGCCTTTTATGTAAAAATGAAAGGTTAGATCTTAGATATGTAAATATATAAAATTTGTGTGGCATGTGTAAATGCTGCCATATAAAAATAGTTCTAGAGAGGCATATAGGGCTTACCAGCCATCTGCGTGGCAAAGCTCTTGCCACATTGATTTCTTAAATGCTCTATTAAAGGAGCTTAGTCAGAGATAGAGAAAATTTAGCCACAATTAATTTTATAGGATACTCAACAATGATGAATGAGAATTCATTCTCATCTACCATTATTAGTCTAGATTTGGTGTAATGTTATATTCATTATGAGAATCATGCTTTTTTTTTTTGTTGATAATTTATGTAAATAAAAAAGTGAATCTTATATTAAGCTGTATTTTAGATAAAAAAGAATAAAAATATCATTTTGCATTAGAATATTTTGAGAGTGAATGATACTCATGAATTTATTTAAGATGAAGCTATATTTGTATTCTAATGAGGCCTAATATATTTTAAAATTTTCAAATAATACCATAAAAATATACTAACTAATGACCTAAGATTTAATATTTGAGTACATCTTTTAAATCTTAAATGGGTTGGTACATTCTTTGGAAATTAAGAGTCTAGACTAAAGTATATTACAAAGCGAAAAGGATGTAATAATGTGCAAAAAAAAAAAAAAAGACTGTGTTGAAAGATGTAATTGGCATATCTTCTAATTAAAATCTCAATAAAAATAAAAATTCGTTAGGGAAAAATAATTGTTATTACAAATAAATATAAAAAAAAATCTTAACTGACAAAAAAATCCCTAAACATGGACATAAAAAATAGTCGTATGACGCAAAGGTCAAAAAATTATGATAGATATAGCTTCAGTAAAAGTGGGACGCTCGCTGAGCTCTCTGATTATGGTCCAAAAAGATGAGCCTAAAAATAAGGCACAAAAGAAATGGTCTTGGGCCCAATAGAAATTAACCTCTCACAAAAAGGTTCATATCATTTAGCATGTGGTGCAGACATGATTGAATCTCAAAAGTAACAATTAAAGCACTTGAAATTAGCATCATGATATGGAAGAAGATAGCATATAATAGTAGGTGTAGCACCCAAAAAAAAAATTCTTTGCTAATTGCTAAAGAATGTATTCATTTCATCATTCTACATTGTAGCATTCTTCCATCTAAACAACTTTTATTTGACTTACCATTTAATACACTGAGTGAGACATTTAGGCTCCAAGAGCATTGCTTCGTGAATTTTATTGTTGCTTTCCTTCAAGATGTTGGTAATGAGGATGCCAACAAGTAACACATAAAACTTGTAGGTCATACAATTATTGTCGTAATTGTCTATATATGAAAGCACTAAGTATTGAAGGGAAAGGAGGAGCCAAATTGAAGAATACTAAAATGAGCCACATAATAAGAGCATTTGAATTGTTGTATATTTTCCAATAGGAAATAGAGAATCCACAAATGGTGCTTGCTTATCGCCTTCTTACACAAAGTCGGGGGTGTTTTAGGATTTATCTTTTGTAATAAATCAATTCATACCAATTAAATTTTGGAATTATACAAAATAAATTATTCTTAGCATCATTCAAGGAGGCAATCCTTGTAGTTTCACCAAGATTTTTTTTCCCTGCTAAAAATAGTTGTGATTGAAATTTTATTTTAATACTTAAAAAACTCCTAAAGAGTCATATGTGAGTTTCAAAAACTATCATGGATAATCCTATATAAAAAAAAAACATTAGATGGTATTTTAAATAAGTGAAAGGTATATTCTTGATGAATTGTATCTTAAAACGGACACTAATTTAGTGAAAAATAAAATTAAAATTCATTACTTAATATTTGTAATAAAATTGATCTAATTTTTTGATAATATTATAAGAAGCTTTTAAGTTAGTCAAATATTAAAATATTTGTTGCATAGAAAACCCCATAGAGGAGCCCAATGAGAATTATTAGACCTTTTCCACCATGAAGAAATAAGAGGGTTAAGTTGATGAAAATAATCTAAATTCTCTTCATTTTTCAAGTGATATTCAGATGGGACGGGGACAAGAAGCCTAGGTTTTTCTTTTTTTTGTAAGCCTAATAGCCTTTACAAAGGAGTTAAAAGTAACTTCCTCGTAGCTCCATTATCATAAAGGAATCTATTCATCAAGCTATTGAATTTTTAACTACAACCATAGGTGTGAAAATAGATATAAACTATTAAGTGATGTAATTATACAAAAAAGCTTTAAAGTGCTAAACCCACTGATACAAAGTTAACCAAAACCAAATTAAATAAATATTATTATTGAAAGCAAATAGGCAGTTATAATTAAACACACTTTAAAGGGAAAATAAAACACACACGCATTCAAACTCATATTAGGGCAGATCCCGGGTGATGTGGTGATGGTTAGAAGGCCTGACGAGGTAGCAACAAGGTAGGGGAGTGGTTGGAACAGCAGGGAAACAAGGGGCGACAACTCAAACAACAACAATTGGTTGTTAAGGCAGTTGAACAGTAGGAAAACAATAAGGGGAGGAGTTGTGACAATGGAAGCAAGCTGAAATGAGGGAAATAGTTGTACGGGTGGCTAGAACATCAGAAAATATCTCGTGTGGCTACTTCCGGGAGGTGACAACAAGTGGGGATGACAACAGTAGTGGTAGTGAAGGTGTAGGACTACAACTAAAGAAGGACTATTCAAGGGCTGCAGCAGTGAAAATGATGGCTAGATTGCAAGGAACTATAAGAAGATAGCAATGAGACTGATTTCAAGGCGGTTACAACAAGTAGGAAGGCATGGTAGTAAATAGAAAGGGAGGTAGAAAGGAGTTGGGAAAATAATCACCACCTATAAACCAAGATTTAGTTGAAGCAACACTTGAAATCCTAGGATGCAACCCTCAAATGAAAGAAGAAATGTCGATCGTTGTCCCGATACAAAACACACAAAAAGCTAACCGTAAACTCCCATGGAAATGAATTTATAATAATATGATAGCTAGGATTCGACCCATTAACTGGTCAGCACTTCTATAGTAGAGAAAGATCAGACCATTTCAGTCCAGGCAAGCAAGCGAGTTACAGAAGTCGCAATGCTGTAGAAGTATTGTAGCAATGATTGCAAAACCTTCTCTTAGGTTGCTCCCGCATCAGTTCAATGAAAGAAAATAGTCAATATCTTTATCTCATAATTTAACAGCTTAATTTATCAAAATGAGGTTAACAATCAGCCATCATAAGTCAGTATTTGATACAAGTATCCCCTCAAAAAGGAATTAAATAATATTAACTTTAAACCTACATAACATGGAAAAATTATGGGTTTTAGTTAAATTTATCAAGAAGAAACTATAGTTTATTTATTCAAATTGACTCAAGCAAAATTAGACCTTGAATTTTAGAAGAGGGTTAATAGAGAACATTAGTAGATAAAAGTTAGAATCAGTTTATAACACTCATTGTTTATATTAGAAAAATTACTAATGATAGCAAATAAATACAAAGATGAAGGGTAACCAACCTCCAATCATAATTAGTTGATTGAAAGTAATTATAGAGTTAACCATTCATAATAACATAATAAAGTATGAAGGAGATGGTGGTAGATAACCACTTCATAAACAATGGAAGAGAAACAATAAGAGAAAGTGTATGGAAAAAAAATATTTATATTAACTTAATTAAATATTTTTTAAGGCTCACTCAAGAACAAAAAAAATTATGCATAATTCTGGTTTTAAAACATTTAGAATCTAAATAATAAGTTTTGTATTAGAATTATCCAAAACTTTTGTGCTTTTCCATAAAGGCATCAAAGTTAGGTTGATGATTTGAGATGTAAACTTTTTTATTCTACTGACCAAGTGTTCAATGATGTACTTATGAATAGTATTACAGAAAGATACAAATCCAAAATCATAGATTTCATTAATAGTGAGATTCTTATAGATGATTGTAATGGTCAAGTCTTTAATATAAATTTTCATTCTACTATTTTTTACTGAAATATTAAACTAGTTTAGTGAAATGAGGGCTAAGAATATCTAAAAAATTCTTATAGTTAAGGAGATCTGGCTAATGGTTAGGTCATGTCCAACCCTAGATCTCCCTTTGAGGATTGAAACTATATTATGTTAAGGTGAAACAAACCGGACATATAACCACCTGAGAAAGTTTGATTAATGTTTCTATATGTACTCTACGGTATTTAGTAAAGTTCTATATAAATTATTAGTTAAAGGATGGATAAAAACCAAGAATAGGTCAAGATGACTTAATTTGGATAGATTTTATTAGTCCTAAAATGTAGTGTTAATGAAAGAGACTAAGGGTGCAATTAAAAGCTAGAATGACTTTATCATGTTATGGAATTAGTGGAGATTAAATTTGGATTATGAAGTGGAGATCCAAGCTTATTAATGGATATCAAATAAGGAGGGCCAAACCTAGATTAGGAGTGACAATATTTTGGCCAATTTCAAAAGGGCTTTAGATTCTATTTAGGAGTTTGGGACTTCAGGAAATATTTCAAGCTTATATTATGAAAATAGAAGAATTTTTTATGATAGATTAAGTGAGGGATCATGAAGATAAATAAGATTGCTCGAGTCTTCCTCTAATAAGAAACCAAATAAGAGGAGATCAACCACCAAGCTCCCAACCAAAGATTAACTCTATAAATTCTTTTAAATAAAAGAAATTAGTTTCTCATCCATTTTAACAATAATTAATATATTATGTTAAAAATTATAAATAAACAAATGGAGAGATAAATTAAATTATAAATAAAAAAGTAAAATAAAATAACTCCAATTTAACTCCAATTCTCTCCCAATAATGGGTGGCCAACCCAAATATTTTATAAATAAGCCTAAATTTATTCATAATAAAGGAAAAAAAATTCATATTAAAGTTATTAATTAAAGGTTAAAATTAAAAAAATATATATATTAAACTCTTAATATTAAATTTTTAAATACATTTTTGAGTTTCATATTAAATCTCTTTATCCATGCATGATAATAATATCTCTTAATCCCATATTCTAGATCTNTTCATATTAAAGTTATTAATTAAAGGTTAAAATTAAAAAAAATATATATTAAACTCTTAATATTAAATTTTTAAATACATTTTTTGAGTTTCATATTAAATCTCTTTATCCATGCATGATAATAATATCTCTTAATCCCATATTCTAGATCTTGATCTTGATCTTATAGTGAAGCTTTCAAATTAACTTGATGTTCTACATCAGCCACTTTGGCCCCATTTAAACACTACTATAAAAATCAAAGTACAAATTTTATAAACCCTCGTTAGTGGCTCACATGCCTTCAATGAATGGCATATGCCCTGACATGATTAAGTGCTTCTGATTATTAGTGTCATTAACACACACCTTTTCTTAAGAATATGGTCCCTCTCTGAGATTACTAGCTGGGGTACCAGTAATTGATAAGCCAATCCCATGCCTAAGAGTTAGCTACATGACTACATTTAGAAGTCAACCCTTCCATATACAACTTAAATATTAAATTAATAAGTCCAAGATCTAAGATTTCTAAGAAACATGAATGAACCCCATGCTATGATGTACAACTTATTATAATTTGTGAACAATTATCAGTTTATATAATTACAGGCCAACATATAATCACATTCTTTATATTCTTTACAAAATTTATTATAATTTTGTGAAGAATATAATATGTTATTAAGGATGCTAGCCATATCAACAGGCCTCTTTGGATCAATAACAAAATCATTTCTTCTCATACAAATGGGGACTTGACACCATCAATTAAAATTTATCATTCTTCTTTTGATGGGGTTATGTTTGTATAATAGAAATGGGAGTGGCATACAATAGGAGTCCGATCTAGGCCCGTCAAAAAAGCTCGTTGTTCATGAATAGCTCGTGTTCGGCTCGTGTAACGTTTACACGAACAAGTTTTTAAAGTTCGAATTGTAAACGAGCCGAGCATGAACAGCTCTTTATTAGCTCATGTTCGACTCGTTTTAACTTGAAATAAAAAAATTATATAATTATTTATATAATAATATATTACACATATTATTTATATAATAATAGATTATATATATTTATATCTAAGTTTAAATCGTAATTGCTCTTGTTGTAATGTGATTTCGCATCTTGTTTTGCATACATTTGATTCAAAATTGGAATCCAACACTTTACATCTATTTTTTCAATTTAATTTTAACGTGCCAATTTCGAGCCAAACACGAGCCTAACACGAACTCGAATATTTAAATCGAGTCAAACACAAACACACTGTTCATGAGCTGTTTTCGAACACAAACAATTTCGAACCAACCGAACACAAGCCAAGCATGAGCTCGCTCAAACTCAGCCCATTTACGGCCTTAGTCCGATCCTCATGTTTTCAACATATGTTGGGTGATACGTAGGTAAAAGTGATTAATACGTTAATACATAGCAATTGGGTAGCAAGTATGCGTAAATCTCCGAAAAAATAGATATATTCCTCCATTAATCCTCTTATCATACGAGATAGACACTAGTGAGGCCCAACGAGCTCAGAAGGAGAGGATCAAGATATTGTTCAACTTTGAGACGCTAAGTCGGACATTACAAAAAACAAAAATAAAAAAAACAATGAAAACTAATTCTTTGGATTCCATTTGTCATTTTTCATACAAGGAATTCATAATCACAACTAGGGCTATCAAAACAGCCCGTTGTTTGCGAACAACTCATGTTCTGCTTGTTAAAAAGCTCGTGTTCGGCTCGTTTTGGCTCAAAATGCTACCAATCAATTATATATATAACTTTGATGAGTAGCATTTTCTAAAAATTTAATTGACTACAAGGCTACAAAGATTTATAATTATTTAAAAATATTATTGAAGAAAATAGAATAAAAATTATTAAATTAGATTTATATGATGTTTTAAGTATTTCCCCAATACTTAACATCTTATGGCTACGTGATTAGGGTTGTCAAAGTGATTCTTTATTCGTGAACGGCTCGTTTTCGACTCGCTAAGTAAACGAGTCAAACACAAACACACTTTTTGAGCTCAAAATACAAATGAGCCGAACACGAGCTGGGTTTGGCTCGCTCGTGTTCAGCTCGTTTACACCCCTAATCGCAACATTATTAAATAAGAAAAATAATTGTGAAAACAAAACATTGCAAAAGATTTAACATTTCCGAAACAGAATCTTCCAAGTTCACCCTTTTTATTTTTAAATTGACGTTTTTCTTGATCCAACAGACCGAAAATTCTATTAATAGCTGAAAGGGAAGCATAAAACAAACACAAAAACCAGACAGAAGTATAAAACACGCCAAAAACAGTACTACATTAACCAAATTCTAAAACGTGACAAATAAATGTCAAGTTTTTAAACAGTCTCATAAAATAAACCACCAAGAAATCCACAGGCCAAAAAAAAAATAATAAGTCACATCCAGCACAGAATTCAGGTACAGAGTCGACAAATTCACCCTTAATAAAAAACAAAACCAGTTATAAATCATGAACTAACAATAGTTAACAATTAATAACGTCAGGGACCAAAGCCATCATTCAGAGATAAAGCAGCCAACTGATCAGAGGGCACANGATGTTGGTAATGAGGATGCCAACAAGTAACACATAAAACTTGTAGGTCATACAATTATTGTCGTAATTGTCTATATATGAAAGCACTAAGTATTGAAGGGAAAGGGGGAGCCAAATAGAAGAATACTAAGAATGAGCCACATAATAAGAGCATTCGAATTGTTGTATATTTTCTAATAGGAAATAGAGAATCCACAAATGGTGCTTGCTTATCGCCTTCTTACACAAAGTCAGGGGTGTTTTAGGATTTATCTTTTGTAATAAATCAATTCATACCAATTAAATTTTGGAATTA
>JXCR01134791.1:0-15383 GCA_002079205.1 Phalaenopsis hybrid cultivar
GAGAAAGAGAGAGGGATAGATGAAGTGAGGGATAAAGACGGAGAAGGAGAGCTAGAGAGAACTAATAGAAAAAGAGAGAGAGAGAGAGACTCTGAGCATGGAAAGAGATGGAGGCATACTCTCGCTATCTGCCTCCCTCCTGCCTTCTCTTCTATCCTCTTCTTTCTCTCTCTCATTCTCTATATCTTTTTCTTGGTCTGTCGAGAGGGAGGGAGGGAGAGAAAGAGAGAGAGATGGAGAGCAAGAGAGAGAAGACATTGATAGATCGAGCAAGAGATATAAGAGAGAGTGAGTGATTAGAAAAAGAAAAAATATGTCAGAGTAGGAGTGTTAAGATGGGAGTAAAGGAGAGAGGAGAGAGAGAATAAAGCATCCTCTCCCTTTCTCTCTCTCTTTCTCTCTCGGTCTCCTCAATCTATCTCTCTATCTCTCATTTCTCACAATCTCTTTATCCCACTCTAACTCTGTCACACTCTCTCTTGTAATCTCTAATTCTTTATTCTCTTTTCTATCTCTTCTATCACTTTCTCCCTTCCCTCATCTTCGCTTCTTTATCTCTCTAATGATCGAATGGAAGAGAGTTTGTAAAAAATGATCATGAGAGGAAGGGAGAGAAATAGTGATAAAAAGATAGAAAGAAAGAATGAGAAGGAGGAGAAGATGCTCTCTCTCTCCATCCCATTTCATCCCTCTATGTCTCTCTTAGTCTATTTTGCTCTCTCTCCAAAAGGGAGTGCAATAATGAGGGTCAGAAAGAGAATAGAGAGGGGGAGGGGGTTAGAGAGAAAAGGCTGGAAGGAGGAAGACAAGGGGGAGAGATGGATGGCTGAGAGAGAGGGAGAATAAAAAAGAAAGAAATAGAGAGCAAGAGAGAGAGGTTTAGCGAGAAAGAGGGAGAGATTGAGACAGAGAGATTGAGAAAGAGAGATAGTGAAAGAGAGAGAGATAAAATATCACCCTCTTGCTCTGTCTCTCACATGCTCTCATCTTTTTTCTCCCACCATCTCTCCCTCTCCCTTCCACTCTTACCATTACTCCTCTCATTTTTCTCTTTCTTCTTTATATATATCTCTCTCAGACACACTTTCCCTCACTCTTCCTTCCCTCCTTTCTCTCTTAGATGGAGAGAAGACAAAGAACTAAAGAGAGATTAGAAGAAAGAGGGAGAGAGAGATCAAGAGTGAAAGGGAGATAAAGAAAGAGAGAGAGAAAGGGAGAGCAAGAGAGATAGGGAGAGTGATAATGTGGCGGATGAATGGAGAGAGTGAAGTAAAGAATGAGTGAGATAGTGAGAGGTAGACTGTGAGAGAGGAGAGAGAGCAAGAGTTATAGGGTGAATCATGTGGGAGAATGATAAAGAATGAGAATTTTGGAGAGGGAGAGAAGAAGGTGAGAGATAGCTAGAGTTTGAGAGATAGAAAGAGAGAGAGAGAGGAGTGATCGAGAGAAAGAGGAAGAAAGAGAGAGAAAGAGGGAGATATAGTGAAGGAAAGGAGGAAATTAAGAAAAAGAGAGATAGAGAACAAAGAGAGTGAGAGAAAGCAAAGAGAAAGAAAGAAATAAAGAGGTGTAAGAAATAGAACATTAGAGAAAAAAATATGGGAGAACATAAGAGATAGATAATATAAGAGAGTGGGAGAGGGAGAGGGAGGGAGGAAAGGAGAGTGAGAGAAAGCAAGAAAGAGGGAGAGATAGCGAGTGGAAGGTACAGAGGGAAAGAGAGAGAGAGAAAGAACGAGAGGGAGGGAGATGGATGAGGGAGGGAGGGAGAGAAGTAGAGAGATAAAATAAAAGAAATAGAGAGGTAAGGAGATTTTATGAGGGAGACATAAGTAGAATGAGAGAGAGGAGGGAGAGTGCGAGAGATAAAAGGGACAGCTAGAGAGAAGCAAAGAGAGGGAGCATAAGGGGAGTGAGAGAAGTAAAGGAGATGGAGAGATAGAGAGAAGGAAAATGGGAAGGAAGAGTGAGGGAAAGTGTGTCTGAGAGAGATATATATAAAGAAGAAAGAGAAAAATGAAAGGAGTAATGGATAGAGTGCAAGGGAGAGGGAGAGATGGTGGGAGAAAGAAAATGAGAGCGTGTGAGAGACAGAGGAAGAGGGTGATATTTTATCTCTCTCTCTCTTTCACTATCTCTCTTTCTCAATCTCTCTGTCTCAATCTCTCCCTCTTTCTCGCTATACCTCTCTCTCTTGCTCCCTATTTCATTCTTTTTTATTCTCCCTCTCTCTCAACCATCCATCTCTCCCCCTGTCTTCCTCCTTCCGACCTTTTCTCTCTAACCCCCTCCCCCTCTCCATTCTCTTTCTGACCCTCATTATTGCACTCCCTTTTGGAGAGAGAGCTAAATAGACTAAGAGAGACATAGAGGGACGAAATAGGATGGAGAGAGAGAGCATCTTCTCTTCCTTCTCATTCTTTCTTTCTATCTTTTTATCACTATTTCTCTCCCTTCCTCTCATGATCATTTTTTACATTATCACTCTCCCTCTTTCAGTTCTCTGTCGGTCTCTCACATGCTCTCAGTGTAGGAGAGAATGAGAGAGACGATGAAATAGAGAAAGAGAAGGAGAAAGATAGAGAGGAAGAGAGGATAAGATTGAAAGAAATTGAATGTGAGAGAGTAAATAAATGATAGAGAGTGACTCTCTATCTCACTCTCTCTCTCTTCCCCCTTACTCTCATTTTCATTATCTATTTCTCTCATTATCTCTCTCACACTCTATCCACTCACTCCTTTTCACTTCCTCTCACTCTTTCTATCTGTCACCATCTATCTTTCTCCCTCTCTTTCAATATTTCACAAGCTCCCTTACTAGATCTATTTATCTCAATCCCTCCTTTCACTCTTCTACTCTCTATGCTTCTATATTGATCTCCATCTCCCTCACTCGCCTCTCTTGTACACTCTACCTCTTTCGTTTACCTCTTCTCCCTTCCTTTCACTCTCTATTTCTCTCACACTCCCTCTCTCTCCTTCTCTTGATAGAGACAGAGATTTCTCGCTTTGCTCTCTCCCTTTCTCTCTTTCTATAGCTCTTTATACCATCTTCTCCTCTCCCACTCTTTAGTTTCCTCTCTCTTCTCCTTTTATCTCTTTCTCTCCATCTCCTCTCCCTCTCTTCTAACTCTCAAAATCATTCTCTCTTACTCACATCTCTCTAATCTCTCCTTCGTTACTCTCTCTCTCTGACTCTTACTCTATTTTTTTATTCTCCCTCACTCTATCACCTCACACACCTCTCTTTAGCTCTTTACATGTTAGTCTCTCCTTCTTTTTTCCCTCCCTCTCGTGCTTTCACTTAAGAGAGAGAGGCAGAGAGTAATTAGGAGAGAGAGGGAGTTATATAAGAGGGTGGGATTGAGAGGAAAAGAAAAAGGAAGTGATTAGAGAAAAGAAGATTGAGAGAAAGAATACAAAGAGAGAGAGAGAGATCGAGAGAGAGAGAGAGAGAGAGAGAGAGTGAGAGAGAGTGTGTGTTAAGAGGCAACAGAGAGAGTGAGAGAAAGAGTGTGTTAAGAGGCAACAAAGAGAGAGAAAGGGAAATAGAGAGCATAATAGAGAATGAGAGTCGGAGACAGATAAAATAAGAAACAAAGACGATAAAAGGGATAAAGAGATAAGTTAAGACTGTAAACTAAAAAATAACAATAATAAAGTACAACCAACTGTAAACTAAACAAAAGATCAAACTATGACTAAGTAAATATCACCAGTCATCATCTTCTTCTTCTTCTTCTTCTTCTTTTTCTACATCAATGCTTTGTTGCTGATACGGGGTAAAGATAGGGTGACTAGGAAACTGAACTGAGTGGTCACCCCTCATGTATCTAACCATTGCATCATCATATGTCGTATCATACTCAAACTTCTGCTTTATTAAATCATCATTATGTGCGTTTCTGGCCTCCATATTTTATATTTTGCTTTCCATGCTCAAGATATCTCCCTGTTGGATCATCATTTGCTCCATAAGTCCCTGGAGAGTAGGAGTACTAGAAGTAGAAGGAATATCCCGACTCCTCCTTCCAAATCTCCATCCAACATGAGATTCATAAGTCTTATTATTTGCAGCCCCAATAGGTTTTAAAGGTTCAATCCTCTTCTCATCCATTCCAAAATCAACTCCTGCCTTCTTACATAGTGTGAAGATTAGGGCAAGGTGTGCTAAACCACCAGTAATCTCACCCAAAGCAAAAGAACGTGTGTTTCTATAATTAATAGAGCCTACATCTATCCTTCGCATCTATTGGATACTGAAGTTCAGGATGGCTCTAGCATTTGTAATCTCGCTATGATGATTCGTTAGTATCATTCTAACAGATATAAAGTAGTATCAGGCCTTAGATACTATATTGAAGAAACAAAGAGAAAGTTTACCTTTACATTTTTTTACCTTCTAGACTTCTCTTCCATCAGTAAGAAAAGAAATGACTTCATCTAAGGTCTCATTTGTAGCAAAAAATGCTTTGTACTCATAGAGATATTCTTCTTGTTACTGATAAAATTCATCGATTCTTCTTGGAGTAAGTAAATTCCACTAATTTTCCATAAATAAAAATGTAGTCATCAGAAGTTTCCGTAAAGTTGGCATAGAACTCCACCACTATACCAATAATAGCCTCGGCAATAAAGTAACAAAAATTCTCCCACTGTCGAGCATTGATAAATTTTTTAACTTCTCCACCCAAATTTTTAAATGTTCGATCCGTACTTACTTTCTCAGTTGCATGCAGACTATTGAAACAAATGTTAGCCTTGTAGTTAACAAATTTTTCATCATCAAAATCTACTTTTCTCTTTCCCTTGTTCATTCTCGGTGTTATTGCAATCTAAGAAAATTTGATAAAATCCAAATAAATTCTCAAAATTCCAAAAATTGTAATGTGGAATGTTCTAAACTTAAATCTACCAAGTAAGAGTTCTTCGCCGAAGGATTTTCTCAAAATCTTCCAAAAATTTTCAAAATTTAGGATCTCGGCATTGTACGAGAAATCTTTGGTGAAAATTGAAAATTTTGAGTTCAAAAAGTAGCTCTTACCAAGAGAAGAAGAAATCTGAACTTCTTTTGCCTTCAAATCGCCTTAAATCCAAGCACTAGTAAGCCCTAGGTACACAAATCGTAGGTTGAAGGTGGCCGAATAGGTAAAAATGGTGTTTTTACTGTGCAAATCATGAATTTTAAAGGTTCTGAGCATTTTCGGTCGAGGGCACTATCGACGCTCATGCTGGCATCGTCGGCGCCAGTGCTAAAAATTTCAAATTTTCATTTTTTTGCAATTTCAATTTTCTTTCAATTCACTCCAAAGTCTACTTAGCCTTTTTAAACACTAATATTCATTCTAAAAAATTCACAAACAAGCATTTTTACAAACAACACCAATTTAACTTTTTTATATGAAAATCCAAATTTTTACAAACTCACATTTCTAATCACACTCACACATACATAAAGCAAACCAAACTATAATTCAATGTCAAAATCAAGCCACAACACTAGAATGCTGGCACTACTATACACACAATTAAAGTTATAAGAGTTCTAAGGCAAAGTAAATCCAACACAATCACATTAAAAACATAATTAATTAAAATAGTAGAGACAGTCCAACTTCTTCAATTTCTCTTCTCCATTATCAGTACTTTCTCCTCCTCTAATATCTCCCATAGACTGTAATGGACGTAAAAATTATAGAAGGGTCGGTACGGGAATTGATAAGTTGAATACTCATTGATCCATCCATTTTTCTTAAACATCTACACCAAACCTGCTTCAATTGTTCCAGTATCATCAAAGTTCTCTTTCATCCTCTAATCTAAGTGATAAAAAAGGTAGCTAAGATTTCATATTGCATTCATGATACTCTGAAGTTCTCTTTCTATTTTCTTCATTCTCTTCACCAAAGCTATTGAACTTCCAACAGTATAGGGCATTAATTGGTCAAAGAATTTTATGAATGATCCAATATAATATCCAATGCTTCATTTTCATTTCCAATATAGTTTTCATCAATAGGAATCATGGGCTCCCAGGGTAATAGTACTTTCTCCCAACTTTCATATGACACTTGAGATTGACTGCAAAGCTAGAAAATTGTAGAAGGGTGCCCCCAGTCCATATATTGACCCATACATAAATATACCCATAATAGATTTAAAAATAATTGATCTCACAACAATGGGCTTTCCCATTTGAATGCAATAGTTTAAAATTGCACTTTCTTTTGTAACTCTATTAATCTTCATGGCAGAGAGTAATTTTGCAGAGATAAAAAAGGCCATTGTTTAGATAATGGATTAAACAGTGAAGCAGAGAAACTAATGTATCCCTCATCTCTGATTTTCCAATTATCATTTTCATCCGTCAGAAATTGGTATACACCATGCATCATATCTCTAGTTGGTAGAAGTTTGTATAATCACAGATCGACATGCTTTCTATCATTTACAAAACATTAGTTCATTACAGAGTGAATGGTACAACCTTACCTCAAACAAAGACGACTCCTTGGGTAATTCCCTGTAAGTTAGCATAGAATTTCTTTACCACAGGAACAAAAACTGCATATCTCTATCCTACTCTATCTCTCAAGCTCTATCTCTCTCGTTCGCCCTCGTTCCTCACTCACTAACTCTCATTTTTTGTCACTCTCCCTCATGTATTACTTTTAAACCCTTGTTCCTCCCTCCTATTTCACTGTCTACCTCTCTCTACCTTGATCATTCATTAGCTAATTCTCTCCATTCAAATTCTTCATGTCTCACTCTCTAACTCTTTCTCTCTCCCTCCTCTCTCACAAAAGAAGACGAAGAGATGGAGAAAGTAAGAGAGGGCTAGAGAGAGTGATTGAGGAAGACATAAGTGAGATAGAAAATGAGAGGTTAACAGAAAGTTGAGATCAAAAGATGGGACAAAGAAGGAAACGACTGAGGCATCTCTTTCTCACTATCCATCTATCTTGCTTTCTCTCCTACTCCTTTTCTCTCACACTTTTTTATCTCCATCTTCCTTAGTTTATATCACTCTCTTAATGTCTTTCTCTCTCACTTACTCTCTCTTTCTCTCTCACTCTCTTGCTATCTCATCCGCCATCTCTTTCTAGCTTTGCATCTTTCTTCTTCTCTAATTCTCATCTTCCTAGCTCTCCATCTTGCATGTGTTATTTCTACCTTTAGCTCTATACATCCCTCTCCCTCTATATCTCATTTTTTTCTTCTACTCTCTCCTTTTTACCCTCACTCTACTTCCTCTCCCACCCTCCCTCCATGTCCCTTCTTGTCCTTCCCTATCTATCTGTATGCCTTCCACTTTATCTTTCTCTTTCTCATCCACACCTTTCATTCTTTCTATGTATTTCTCTCTCACTTAATATCTTACTTCTCTCTCCCACCCTTCCTATCCCTCCCTATCTCTTTCCTTATCCAGCTAACTACTCTCTCTCTCTTTCTCTCATTTATCCCTCCATCTCTCCTCTTGCTATCTCTTTCTAAATATCTTCTTCTCTTTACCCTGTTTTTGTCCCTCCCTAACCCTTTTTAGTCCCTAGCTCTTCCCTCTCACATTCTCTCCCATAATCTCTCTTACTCTCCCTCTTCTCTCACTCTCCCACTCTCTCTCTTTTTTTGTTGCTCTCTCACTCTTGCTATCTCAGAAAGGTGTGATAAAGTGATGGGACAAAGAGGGAAACGACTGAGGCATCTCTTTCTCACTATCCATCTCTCTTGCTTTCTCTCCTACTTCACTCTCTCTCTCTCTCTCTCTCTCTCGCTCACTATCTCATTGTTATGTCTTTCTATCTTTCTTATTCTCTCATTCTCATCTTTCTAGCCCTTCATTTCTTCCTCTTCCTTAATCCTCCTCTCATTTTATCTCTTTCCTTGATGCTCTCCCACTTCTCTTAATCTATGTCTCTCTCTGTTATTATCATTCCTTCATTCTCTCTCTCATTGTCACTTTCTCACTCACAGAGAGTGAGAGCAAGGCAATGGAAGGGATAAAGAGGGAGGGGGAGATAATAAGAGAGATAAAGGGGGAGTGGAGATGAGGGACAAAGAGAGTGAGATATATCCTCTCTTCTTATCTCTCCTCTCACTCTCTCTGACACTCCCTTCCTTCAAAACTTATATCTTCCCCCCCTCTCTCCACACCCTCTTCTATCTCTCTTCCTCTTACACTCTCCCACCCTACAAATAGAAAGAGAAGAGATGAGAGAAAAAATTTCTCTCTCCTCATATGAGCTATCTCTCACTAACTTTCTTCCTCTCACTCACTCTCTTATTTCTCTCACTATCTCTCTCAAGAGATAGGTAGAGTGAGAGAGAGGTAGTGGGAGAGAGAGGAAATAAATTGAAAGTAAGAGGGAGAGAGATAGTGAGAGAAAGAGAGAGAGAAAGAGAGAGGGAGAGATGAAGTGAAAGATAAAGATGGAGAGAGAGCTAGAGAGAACCAAAGAGAAAGAGTGAGAGAGAGACTCTGAACATGGAAAGAAATGGAGGCATACTCTCGCTCTCCGAAAGGGTGAGAGGGAGACTCTGAACATGGAAATAGATGGAGGCATACTCTCTCTATCTCCCTCCCTCCCTCTTTTCCTCTCTTCTATCCTTTTCTTTCTCTCATTCTCTATTTCTCACTCTCCCTCTCCCTCTCTTACTCACTAACTCTCTCCTTGTTTCTATATATCTTTTTATCGCTCTGTCAAGAGGGAGGGAGAGCAAGAGAGAGAGATGGAGAGCAAGAGATAGAAGACAGATAGATCGAGCAAGAGATATAAGAGAGAGAGAGAGTGATTAGAAAAAGAGAGAATATATATCAGAGTAGGAGAGTGTTAAGATTGGAGGGAAGGATGGAGGAGAGAGAGAATAAAGCATCCTCTCTCTTTTTCTCTCTCTCTTTCTCACTAGGTCTCCTCAATCTATCTCTCTATATCTCATATCTCACCTTTCTCCACTTTTTCCCACTCTAACTCTCACACTCTCTCTTGTAATCTCTCATTCTCTATTCCGTTATCTCTCCTATCACTTTTTATCTTCCCTCATCTTCTCTTCTTTATCTCTCTAATTATGGAGCAGGAGAGAGTTCGAAAAAAATGATATAGTGATAAAAATATAGATAGAAAGAATGAGAAGGAAGAGAAGACGCTCTCCCTCGATCCATCCCATTTTATCCCTCTATATCTCTGTCAGTGTCTTTAGCTCCCTCTCCAAAAGGAAGTGTGATGATGAGGGGCAGAGAGAGAACCGAGAGAGGGAGGGGGTTAGAGCGAAAGGGTCAAAAGGAGGAAGAGATAGGGGAGATACAAATGGTTGAGAGGGAGAAGAGCAATAAGAGAAAGCAAGAGAGAGGGGGAGATATCGAGAAAGACAGAGAGATTGAGAAAGAGAGAGATAAAATGTCACCCACTTGCTCTGTATCTCACATGCTCTCATTTTCTCTCGCCCCCCCACTCCCTCTCCCTTCCACACACACCCTTACTCCTTTCAATTTTCTCTGTCTCCTTTATATATATATATATATATATATATATATATATATANATTTTCCTTCTCTCCAGCTGTCCCTCTCCTTTGCTTCTCTCACTACCCTTATGCTCCCTCTCTTTGCTTCTCTCTAGCTGTCCCTTTCTTCTCTGGCACTCTCCCTTCCCCCCTCTCTCTTTCTAATTATGTCTCTCTCACATAATCTCTTTACCTCTCCATTTTTCTCATTTTATCTCTCTACTTCTCTTCGTCCCTCCCTCATCCATCTCCCACCCTCTCGTTCTTTCTCTCTCTCTCTCTCTCTTTTCCCTCTATACCTTCCACTCACTATCTCTCCCTCTTTCTCGCTTTCTCTCACTCTCCTTTCCTCCCTCTCTCTCCCTCTTTCTTATATTATCTATCTCCTATGTTATCCGGTATTTTTTCTCTTATGTTCTATTTCTCATACCTCTTTCTTTTTTTTTTCTTTTCCTTTTCTCACTCTCTTGTTCTCTATCGCACTTTTCCTTAATCTCCTCCTCTCTCTCACTATATATCTCTCTCTTTCTCTCTCTTTCTTACTCTTTCTTCTTGATCTCTCCTCTGTCTCTCTCTCTATCTCTCAAGCTCTATCTATCTCTCACCTTCTTCTCTCCCTCTCTCTAATTCTCATTCTTTATCACTCTCCCTCATGATTCACCCTCTAACTCTTACTCTCTCTCTCCTTTCTCACAGTTTACCCCTCACTACCTCGCTCATTCTTTAGCTTACTCTCTCCATTCGTCTGCCACATTATCTCTCTCTCTCTTTCTCTTGCTCTCCCACTCTCTCTCTTTCTCTTAATCTCTCTTCACTTCTTTGTCTTCTCAACATCTAATACTTTTTTTTTCTCTCTCACTCTATGAGTAAGGGAGAGAATGAGAGAGAGGATGAAATAGAGAAAGAGATAAGGAGAAAGATAGAGAAGAAGAGAGGATAAGATTTAAAAAAGGAAAGTTAGAGCATGAATGAATGATAGAGAGTGACTCTCTATCCCATTCTCTCTCTTCCCCCTCACTCTCACTTTCAGTATCTATTTCTCTCATTATCTCTCTCACACTCTCTTCACTCCCTCCCTTTCATTTCCTCTCGGTCTTTCTATCTCTCACTCTCTATCTTTCTCCCACTCTTTCAATATTTCACAAGGCTCCTCACTAGATCTATCTATCTCAATCCCTCCTTTCTCTCCTCTTCTCTCTCTTCTTCTCTATTGCTCTCCATCTCTCTCGCTCACCTCTCTCGCACTCTCTACCTCTTTGATACCTTTTCTCCCTTCCTCTCACTCTAAATTTCTCTCACACTCCCTCTCTCTCTCTCCTTATCTTGATAGAGAGAAATTTCTCACTATGCTCTCTCCCTTTCTCTCTTTCTATAGCTCTTTATATCATCTTCTTATCTCCCACTCTCTAGCTTCCTCTCTCTTCTCATCTCATCTTTTTCTCTCCATCTCCTCTCCCTCTCTTCTAACTCTCGCAATCAATCTCTCTCACTCACCTCACTCCTTCTTTCCCCCTCTCTCAAATCTCTCTTTTGTTACTCCCTCTCTATGACTCTTACTCTATTTTTTGATTCTCTCCCTCACTCTATCACCTCACACTTCGATCTTTAGCTATTTCTATGTTACTCTCTCCTCCTTTCTTCCCTCCCTCTCTTGCTTTCACTCAAGAGAGAGGGGCAGAGAGTAGTTGGGAGACAGAGGGTGTTATATAAGAGGGTGTGATTGAGAGGAAGAGAAAAAGGAAGTGATTTAGAGAAAATAAGATAGAGAGAAAGAATACAAAGAGAGAGAGAGGAAGAATACAAAGAAAGTGCAGGAGAGAGAGAAAGGGAAATAGAGAGCTTGGTAGAGGATGAGAGTGAGAGACAAATAAAGAAAAAGACAAAGTGGGTAAGAGGGATAGAGAGATAAGTTAGGACTCTTTCTCCCTCACTCCCCCTTCACACTTCCTTTGCACCACTTATCTCTCTACATAAACCTTTCCGTACCACTCTCCCTCTCTATTTATTCTCTCCTCTCACTCCATCCCTCATTACCTTCCTTCTATAATCTCTCACCTTCGTTCTCTCTGCCTCCCCCCTCTCTCTCCCTTTCTTTCCCTTGTACCATTACTCAATCTCACTCACTTATTTCTCTCCACTCTCAATCTTTTTTCCGCTCATCTCTCTTTAGCTCTCCATCTATCTCTCTCTTTTGTTTCTTTCTTTCTCTCCCTCCCTCCCTCTTCTTTCTCTCTCCTTGTAAAGAGTTAAAGTGGGAGGGAAGGAGAGAGGAGAGAGAGAATATAAGCTTCTCTCTCCCTTTCTCTCTCTCTCTTTCTCTCTCACTTTCTCTTACTCTATCTTTCTATCTCTCATTTCTCACCTCTCTCTCCTCTTTCTCCCACTCCAACTCTCTCACACTTTCTCCTATAATCTCTTATTCTCTCTTCTCATTTCTCTCTTATCACTTTCTCTCTTTTCTCACATTCTCTTATTTATCTCTCTAATGATGGAGTGGGAGAGAGCACAAAAATAATTGGAGACAGGAGAGGAAGAGAGAGACGAAAATGAAGAGATAGAAAGAGAAATGCGAGGAGACAGAGAAGATGCTCTCCCTATCTCCATCCCATTTCGTGCCTCTATCTCTCTCCCATTCTTGTTAGCTCCCTATCTTCATCCCTTTTCCCTTTTTCTCCTTGTAAAGGATGAGAGAATGAAAAAGAGACAAGGGAGATAGAATGAAAGAGAGAGTGAGATAAAAAGGAAGCATGAGAAGAGAGAGAGTGTGTCTGTGTGACCATATAAAGAGGGAAAGAAAAGCACTATCTTCTTTTCTCTCCAACCATTTGCTTTCTCAGTCTTGTTGTATAAATCATTTTTGCTCTCTCTCCCTCTCTCTTCTCACTCTTTTATCTCGACCTCTCTCCCTCCTTCCCCCCTCTCTCTCATCTCAATCTCTCTCCTTCCCCATCCCCCCTCTCTCTCACGCTCTGACCCCTCTCTCTCACACATTTCCTAGAACTTTTTTCTCTAATCCTCTCTTTATTCTCTCATCTCTCTCCAGAGATGGAGAAGGAGTGAGCAAGGTAGAGAGAGCTAGAGCTAGATATAAGCATGAGAAAGTGAGAGTGAATGAGAGGGAGATAGAGGGAAGAGTTAGAGACATGGGAAGATAAGAGTGATAGTTTGGGTGAAGAGAAGAGAGATAAGGTGAGAGAGAAATGGAAGAGTGAGAGAGATAAAAGGAATGTAAGTTTGAGGACAAATTAATGCTCCCTCTCTTTTTGCCTCTCTCTTGCTCTCTCTCTATCTCTTGCTCTCACCCATTCTCTATCAAACTCTAGCTCTCCCTCCTAATCTCTCTTTCTCCTACTTTCTCTCTTGCTCACTTACTCACTATGTTTCTCTTCCATTCTCGCCCCCTAACTCTCTCCCTCCCACTCTTTCTTTCTCTCTTGTTGACTCATCTTTATCTCTCACTGACTCTTCTCCCTTTATCATCTTCTCTTCCCTCTTTCTCCTTGCTCTCCTTTCACTTCCTATTTGTCTTGCCTTATTACTTTATCTCTATTCTCTCACTTTTTCTATCTCACTCTCACACTTCTCCCTCTCTATCTCTCTTCTCTTTGTTGCTCTCTCTTGCTCTCTATGTCTATCTTTTTCTCCAATCTCACACTCCCTCTCTTGCTCTTTCTATCTTTTTATCTCTCGTTCTTTATTTTTATCTTTCCTCCTCTCTATTGGTTTATCTTTCTTTATCTCTCTCGCTCCCTATCGCTCTCTTTCTCTCGTGCTTCCTCTGTCTTTATCCTTCTCTCTCACTCTCACTATTCTCACTCCATCCTCTTCACTCACCTTCCTCTCCTTCCATTCTCTTTTTCAAATTATCCCTTCCTCCATCCCTGCCCCACCCTTTCCCTCGCTCTCCCTCTCTCTCGATGAGTGAGAAAAATAAGAGTGTGTGGGCAAGAGAGAGAGATGATGAGAGAGACAGAGAGAGGAGAGAGATAGAGAAATAAAGTAAGAGAGGAAAGTGGCAAATATAGAGATAGAGCAATGAGAGAAAGAGGGAAAAAAAGAGTACAAGTGAGAGAGCGAAAGATTCAATTTCTTTTCTTTTCCCACTTTGGTCTTTTCTCCCTCCTCCCCTCCCTCTCTATTAGACAAATAAATAGAGAGAGAGATAAATAGTTGGAAAGTGTGAAAGAGAGAAGTGGTTGATAGCATAAGAGAGGGAGATATAGAGCAAAAGAGAGTGAGAGATAGATGTCTTTTACTCTCTCTCACGCAAGAGAGAGTGAGAGTGAGTGAGATTTTGGGAGAGAGAGGAAGAGTGAGGAAGAAAGTGGGAGTTGGAGGAAGTGAGAGAGATGCTGAGTGAGAGGGAGGAATGAAGGAAAGGAGTGTGAGGAAGAGAGGTAGAGAGAAAGAGATGTAGTGAGAGAATAGAGAAAGACAAAGAAACAAAGAGACATAGAGGTAGAAAGAGTGTGAGAGATAGAAGGATAAAGGGAAAAGAGTGTGGAGAGAAAAAAATAGAAATAGTGAGGGAAGGTGATATTAAGAGAGAGAAGAGTGAGAATGTTATGAGTGAGCAAAATAGAAAGAGGGCGTGTGGGAGGGAGTGAGAAAAGATGAGTGATTGATAATGAGAATAAGGAAGAAAAATGAGGTGGAGAGCTAGAGTAAGAGCAGTAATGAGAAGGTGAGGGAGCAATGGAGAGAAAGTGAGAGAGATGGAGAGGGAGAAAGGTGTGAGAGTGAGAGAGAGAAAAGAGAATGAGAGAGATGAGAAGGGAGTGAGAGATAGTGACGTGAAGAGGGAGAGAGGTTGAAAGTGAGGGAGTAAGAGGAAGAAAGTGTAAGAGACAAAAGATTGAGAGAAAGAAAAAGAGAGCGAGATAGCAAGAGAGAAAAGGAGGTAGTGAAAGAATGTGAATGAGAGAGATAGGAGAGATAGCAGAGGATAAATGTTGAAGAGAAAGAGAATGAGAGATTACAAGAGAGAGAGAGAGAAATGAGAGAGAAAGAGAGAGGGAGAAGGAGATGGAGAGCAAGAGAGAGAAAGTGAGTGAGGGAGGAAGAGTGGTTTGAGAGAGAGAAAAGGAAGATTGATAGGGAAAGAGAGAAAGATGAGGAGAGAGAAGGATAAAAGAGAAAGTGAGATATACATTTCTCATTCTCTCACTAACAACCTCCTTCAGAGATAAAGAGCATGAGAGTGTTAGAATGTGAAAGAGAGTAGAGATAACTAGATAGAGCAAAAAAGGGGATGGAGAAAGCTTTCTCTTATTGGAAGACGAGAGAGTGTGTGGGAGGGTTAGAGTTGAAGAGAGATGAAATGAGGAAAAGGGGTAAGAGAGCTTTCTCTCTCTCCTTCTAACTCTCTCCCATCTCTCTCACCCTTCTCATTTTCTCTTGTTATATGTCTTTATCTCTTTTTGCCTCCCTCCTTATCCCTCCTTACCCCTCTCTAGCTCTCCATCGCCTTTCCCTCCTCAAGCTCTCTTTTTTCTCATACTCTCTCTTGCTTTATCTATCTATCTATCTATCTATATGAGAGAAAAGTGGGAGAGAGAGATAGTTGATGGAGAGTGTAGGAGAAAAGAGATGAGGGAAATCGAGTGTTAGAGAAAGAGTGTGTGAGTGGGGGGTGAAAGAGAGACCATGATAGAGAGAAGCAAAGGGAGAGAGAGGAAGTAAGGAAGGTGGGAGTGTCAGAGAGATATACAGAAAAAATAAAGAGAGAGAGGAGAGAAAGTGTGTGAGAGAGCAGGAGTAGGAGAGAGTGAAAGAGAGTGGGAGTAAGGGTGGTAGTTNTCTCATACTCTCTCTTGCTTTATCTATCTATCTATCTATCTATATGAGAGAAAAGTGGGAGAGAGAGATAGTTGATGGAGAGTGTA
>JXCR01134792.1:6409-18450 GCA_002079205.1 Phalaenopsis hybrid cultivar
TTTTAGATCAAATGCTGGATAGACTAGCTGAGCATAAATACTTTTATTTTCTGGATGGATATACAGGTTATCACCAAATTCAAATATCTCCTAAGGATAAAGAGAAAACAAAATTTACCAGTCCTTATGGTACTTTTGCTTTTAGAAGAATGCCCTTTGGTTTATGTAATGCCCCTACTACATTTCAAAGATGTATAGAAATTTTTTGTGATTTAATTGAAAAAGGGATCGAAGTCTTTATGGATTATGTGGTTGGAACTTCTTTTGACTCATGTTTACAACATTTATCTAAATTTCTTAAGCACTGTGAAGAAACAAATTTACTCCTTAACTGGGAAAAATGCCTATTTATGGTAGCAAGAGGAATTGTATTAGGTCATCAAATATTCAAAAGTGGTATGGAAGTAGATCCTACTAAAATTCAAGTGATTGCTAATTTACCTTATCCAACAAATGTAAGAGAAATTAGGAGTTTCTTAGGACATGTTGGATTCTATAGGCAATATATTAAGGATTTTCTAAGATTGCTAAGCATTTATGTCATTTACTAAAGAAAGATACAATTTTCAATTTTGATGAGGAATGCCTAAAAGCTTTTAAATTATTAAAAGAAAAATTAATCACTGCACCAACTATAGTTTCACCAATTTGGGAAAAACCTTTTAAACTTATGTGTGATGCAAGTGATTATGCTATTGGAGCTGTTTCAGGACAAAGATATGATAAAATTTTCAAAGTTATTTCATATGCTAGTAAAACTCTTAATGAAACACAAATTAATTATACAACAGCTGAAAAGGAGTTATTAGCAATAGTATATGCCTTTGATAAATTTAGATCATATTTGATTGGAACTGTATAGTGCATACATATCATTCTGCTATTAAGTACTTAATGAAAAAGAAGGATACCAAACCGAGACTTATAAGATGGATTCTTCTTTTACAAGAATTTGATTTTGAAATAATAGATCGGAAGAGAACTGAAAATCAAATTGTTGATCATTTATCCAGGTTTGAATCAGAGAAACCACTCTATTTTGAAAAAGAAGTTAATGAACATTTTCCAAATGAAAAATTGTTCACTGTAAATGAGTGGCGTGTTCCGTGGTATGCCGACATTATGAACTATATTGTTAGTGATCTTAAACCATATGGAATAACATACAAACAAATGAAGAAATTTATTTTATGAAGCTAAGACTTATTTTATGGATGACCCATATTTATATAAACAAGGAAATGACCTGATCATTTGAAGATGTGTACCATTAGAAGAAACTTATGAAATTATCCAAAAATGTCATAATTGATTTTTGGGGGACAGTTTAGTGTTGATAAAACAACATACAAAATTCTAAAATCTGGATTTTATTGGCCTACAATTTTTAGAGATGTTAATGCTTATATCAAAACTTATGATAGATGTCAAAGAGTATGCAATATTTTTAGAAGAAATGAGATGCCCCTCTATTATATGCTAGAAGTTGAAATATTTGATGTTCGGGGATTAGATTTCATGGGACCATTTATACCATCTTTCAAAAATTTATATATTTTGTTAACAGTTGACTATGTTTCCCAATGGATAGAAGCTATTGCTTTACCTCGATGAGATGCTCAAAGTGTTGCAAAATATTTGAAAACAAACATATTTTGTAGATTTGGGATGCTGAGAGTTATCATTACCGATGGGGGAAGTCATTTCAGAAATGCCATTATGGAGAATTTATTAAAGAAATATCATATAAAATATAGGATTGCTACTGCTTATCATCCTCAGACAAGTGTTTTTGTTGAATTATCTTATCGAGAAATTAAAAGAATTATAGAAAAATCTGTGGATCCAATAAAAATGGATTGGTCAGTCAAACTTGACTATGCTTTGTGGGCTTATAGGACTATATATAGAACTCCTATAGGAATGTCCTCATATAGGCTAATATTTGGGAAAGCTTGTCACTTACAAACTTGAGCATAATGCATATTAGGCTATTAAAGAGTTCAGTTATAATTTAAAAGATGCTAGTGAGAACAGATTGTTACAATTAAATGAGCTTGAAGAGATAAGGAATGAATCTTATGAGAGTGCTAAGATGGAACGATGAAGATGTGACGTGATTGAAAGACTCTTACTAAAAATTTTCAGCAAGGGCAATAAGTTTTTCTATATAATGCAAGGTTAAGATTATTTTTCAGGCAAACTTAAGTTCAAGTGGATGGACCCATTTGTTGTGATAAAAGTTTATCCTTATGGAGCTATGGATGTTAAAGATCAAATTCTGAGAAAATTTTTAAAGCGAATGGACATAGACTAAAACCTTATTATATAGGAGATCAGTATAAATATAATGATGGTAAGATGATGGGTCAACCAGAATGAGCACTGGTTACGTCGGGCTGACAACGTAAAACCAAGCGCTTTACGGGAGGCAACCCATAGTTATTAGTGTGTTTTTGCTTTGATTTTTGTTTTGAGTCTGATTAAAAAATTTGCGGTAGTATTTTTGAGTCTATTATGTGCTAGTAATGAATTTTAGACTTTATTTAGTTACCTAAAAATGTTAGAATGAGAATTTGGACTTTAAGTTGACTGGTGCAAAAATATGCACTGGCGCTTAAGTGCCAGATTTGGCGCTTAAGCGCAACAATTTAATCACATGTGAAAATTTTGATTTCTAGAAGGTGTAACTGCAATTTAGTTGGAATATACGTGTCTTGGTAGTTTCGAGTCATGCCTAGAAGTTATGATAGGTAATTAGGCCTATAAATAGAAGGGGCTTATGAAGGAGTTTCACCCCGGATTATTTTTAGGCCTAAAAGTCTAAGAAAGAGAGAGATTTAGAGAAAATGTCTTCATGGGAGATGGATTTGAAGAGGAAGGAAGAAGCCATGAGGAAGAAGTTCATTATTCAAAGTGCACAGGTGATGTATAACGGTTTCTTAGTCGTTAGTATTGAAGGGACATTGGAGAAGATCAACCAGATGGAGAATATTATATCTGCATTAGAAACTAAGGCTCTTGAATTGCATGCCAGTCTAGAAAATATTGGGTGGCAACTTAAGATGCAATTTATCCATACCAGTTATGTAGAGGAAGTGGATAAGGCGATGTTCCTTAAGCAAAAGTGGATCGAAGATGATAGTATTAGAGCTCGTCACCACCATCCGTTTTATCAACTCTATATTCCTAGAGAGACTACTGAGAGACAAGAATTTGTTCCTTCTAATGAAGAGTGGCATTAAGTTAAGTGTTAGGAATTGTGTGTTTGGAGTCATGTTCTTAAGTTTGCTAATGTCAATGTCTTGTGTTTAGTGGTTATGTGTTAAGTGTTTTGTACTTAGGAAAATTTTATCATCCGAGACTATTTGGAGAGAGAACTAAGTGTTAAATGTGTTTGTACTTGTTTTTGAATTAATATAAGTTTATTTTTATGAAATTTTGTGTTATTTTTAGCCTAAAATTGAATTAATTATTATGGAGAATTTTGAGAGAGAAAGGAGTTATAGGAAGTAAAAATAGTCATTTAAGTGAAATGAAACCATTTAGGGGTGGTTTACTTGGGCTAATAATGCATTTTCCTTAAAACTAAAAATTTTGAAAAGTATGCACTGGTGCCTAAGCGCCACTTACTCGCGCTTACGCACCGGTTCACAAAAAGCTGTTTGCGAACGGTTAAAAGTGAATTTTTGGTCCAAAAATGCCATTTTTATCCCCTCCTATCGTCTTCCCCTACTCAAGTTCGCAATTGTGAGGGCTAGGGCAAGTGAAATTTGGAGATTTCTTGGTGGAATCAAGTGAGATTTGATAGATCCAAGTTCCTTGAGGTAAGAGCTATACAAAAATTATAGATTTTCACCATATATTTTAAGCACAATTAGAAGATTTCAAAAATTTACTATTCATGGTGAAAAGTGAAGAAAAATCTATGGAAATTGCTTGAGAAGTTTAGTTAGTGTTTTTGGAAGTTTAGTTTAGTGATTTAAACTTGATCTTAAAGTTATTTTTAAAATTTATCAAATTTGTGGAATGACAACAAGAATGAAAAGGAGCAAAGGAAAGAGTCCATTTGATTCGAGCAAATTTGTCAGTTTAAAAGCTCAGGATTGATATAGTGACGCGCTACAGTCATGAAAATTGATTCGGGAGCGATGTTTTAAGAGTCCAGGTGGAGAAGTGGAAGACCTGATAGTCCGCCGATAGTGGGAACAGTTTTATTATTTCTCTGCTGTCACTATAGTTTCTGTTGTATGGCAATTTTATGCAAATCTCCCAGAGGCTGAGGACGATCAAGTTATGGTTTCAGGGAAGTTGATGCCTTCTACTCTGGAGGTAATCAACTTGTTTTACCATTTACCACCGGAGACTTTGTGTTTTTATGCAAATTGTAGTCCTACGGAAGCAGAATTGGATGAGATCATATCTTATTTGATTGTTGTAAGAGAACTTTGGAAGACTACAAATGAGAGGAGAGTAAATTTTCTAACGTTAAAGTTGTGTACACCATCAAGGGCTTGGCACTATTTTATATCTACCCGTCTGCTTCCTACAAATCATCTTAGTGAAGTGACCAGAGAGAGAATGACATTAAATTATTGCATTCAGGAGGGAAAGCCCATCAACATAGGGGCTTTGATCTATTACACTATCATTTGTTCAGCTGCTGCTACTACTACTGTATGTATGGGATTTGCTTCCTTGATATTTTCTTTATGCAAGTAAGATGGAGTAAAGTATGATAGTTGGAAGGAAGTTATGTTGCCTCTGAAGCCCATTACGAAAGTGAATGTGAAGACTTATTTGGAGCATTCAATTTTTGGCTGGAGAGGAGGATTTTCCAGGAGATATGGATTAGAGACTTTTGCTGCATCTACCTCTGCCGCATCTTCATCAACACCATCTCCTTCACGTGCTTTTACATCTTGAAGTGAGACAACTGAGACTCAAGAGTAATTATTATAGAAGATGATGACTCATATCCACTTTACTGCTGAGAAAGTTCAAAATCTAGAACAATTTGTTGAGCATACAAATAGGTATAATAAGAGAAAGAGTGACTTTGAGGAGAAATTATACCCAACTCTGGAAGGCCTGATTAGAGGTGACCCAGTAGTAGTATTTCCTCAATATCCTCATTATCCTGACTATGAGCCTAAAGAAAAATGATATAGTGGCGATTCTGAGAATGGAGAGGAGTAGAGATGAAAGATGATGTGTTGGACTTAATTTGGTTTGATGTATTGTTATGTTTGTGTTTTATTATGGACTCTATGATGTAGTACTACTACAGATGCAGTTATGTGATGTTGTGGACTATGACTTATGTTGTGTTTTGAATTTTTATGTTCTATTGTTGTTGTGATTATTGTGTTAGATAGTATTTCGTTTTTAAAATTATAGGGTAGTAACTATTTTTTTTAGTACTGTGGATTGGTTAGTTTAGAACTTAACTTAATTCCATGTCATTTTTTAAAAAAAAAGTTAACAATCTTGTTAGCTTAGATCTTAATTTTAAAATTCAGAAACTGCTACCCTGTATTTTTCTTTTATCATGTTAGTGTGTTGTTTGCTTTTATACACACTGTTTAGAAGTCTATTGATCTCTACATGTTAAACTAAAATAAAATGTTAGAAAATTTGATCAAAACTAATTTTACTCATGTCTTTAGTTTTATACCTATGTAATTAAGATGTAAAAAGTTCTGTCAGCATGTTATTTCAATTTTAATTCCTACCTATATAATTATCTGATGCTAAACTGTTTAATCTGTTTAAAAAATTAAGTTTGGGGGAGGGATGAAAAACATTTTCAAAACTTGAATTTTATATGTTCTCAAATGAACTACAAATGAATTTGAATTTTAAAAGAAAAATTGATTATGTATATGTAGTTATATTAGGGAAGTAAATTTTGATTTTAGAAATGAGTAAGAAAATTTAGTTAAAATTTTCTTTAAGTTAAAAATTTTTAGTATAGAAAATGATAAATATAAGTGACTTAAAAAAAAACTTTAAGTTAAAATTTTTAGTATAGAAAATGATTAATATAAGTGACTATCTTTAGTAAGAAAATTTGTATTTTTGAAAAATTTAGATAATTTAGAATTTTATTTTTAATACTTATATTTCTTTTATTAAAATGATTTTCAAACTATTATTATATTTATAAGTAAAAGTTTTATATCACTTTACTTTAGGAAAGGAGAAGTGGAATTTAAAATCATTAAAGGTCTATCCAAATATATTAATCCTTGTCTGAAAAGAAAAAAAAGAAGAAGTAAAAAAGAAAAACAAAAAAGAAAAAGAAAAGAAAAAAAAAAAGAAAAAAAATGTTAGGGGGGAGAAGCTTGAGGATTAGTGCCTAATCAAAAATTGGTTCTACATTTGATCTTTTTAAAGTATAAGANTGGATGTTAAAATTTGTTGTAAGAACATGTAAGAATCGGGTTGGTATTGTCTCAGTCAATAATTGGAAAGAATTGCATGAGGTTGTATGAATGAGAATGTAGTTCATATGATTGAGTGCAAATAAATAGGGAAATAGAATCGCATGAGGTTGTATGAATGAGAATGTAATTCATATGATTTAGTGCAAATAAATAGGGAAATAATCATTATGGATGTAGACGTTTTTAAAGTGACAAGTTAAAGCCCCCAACTTAGTTTATTGTTAGGTTATGATACGAGATGTTAGCCCTTAGGTGGAGGGAATTGAGGGAACTCTAGAGTGAGTGACTGCAAATAAATAGGGAAATATTCATTGAAGGGTGTAGAGTTAGAGGACTTTAAAGTGACAGGGTGTAAATAAATAGGAAAATAATCTTTGAAGGGTGTAGAGTTAGAGGACTTTAAAGTGACAGGTTGTTCATATGATTGAGTGCAATAAATAGGGAAATATTCATTGAAGGGTGTAGAGTTAGAGGACTTTAAAGTGACAGGTTAAACGGTAGGAAAATATTCATTGATGAGTGTAGATTTAGAGGACTTTAAAGTGAGAGGTTAAAGCCCCCATTGGAAATAATCATTGAAGGGTGTAGAGTTAGAAGAATTTAAAGTGACAGGTTAAAACCCCCAACTTGGTTTTAAGAATCACATGAGGTTATATGAATGAGAATGTAGTTCATATGATTGAGTGCAAATAAATAGGAATCGCATGAGGTTGTATGAATGAGAATGTAATTCATATGATTTAGTGCAAATAAATAGGGAAATAATTTTTGAAAGAAATAATTTTTGAAGGGTGTAGAGTTAGAGGACTTTAAAGTGATAGGTTAAAGCCCCCAACTTGGTTTATTGTTTAGGTTCTGATACGAGATGTTAGCCCCAGTGGGAGGGAATTGAGGTAACTCTAGAGTGAGAGGGGTGTAGAGTTAGAGGACTTTAAAGTGACAGGTTAAAGCCCCTAACTTGGTTTATTGTTTTGTTTTTGATACGAGATGTTAGCCCTCAGGTGGAGGGAATCGAGGGAACTCTAGAGTGAGTGCTAGTATCTTCCTATACGAGAATGTTAGGCCCCCATCTTTTCTTCTCAAATGAATTTTGAGATTCTTAATACTTCAAAATATAGTTTCCTTTACTTTAAATACTTAACTATAATCTTATTCTCTTATACTAAATATCTTAAGTTACAAAAATTAATTTTCATCACAAAAATATTTCTTTAAATCTACTATAATATTTAAATAGTAACAGAAATATAGTTTCCTGAATTAAATTCACTACATGAAATCATATAAATAATTTTTGAAAATATTGAAATAGAGGACATCTAATAGTTAATCTTTTTCTTCCCTCCCCCAAACTTAAATTTTTAAATATGAAATAATACAGGTGGAAAGAAAAATCATAAATCATACCTCAGTATTGTAGGCATTTTCATCATTCTGAAGTTTCTGCAGGCCCTCTCAAATTTTTACTTCACCTGATCTGTAATATTAGGAGCTTTCTACACATATAAATTATTAGAGGAATTTATGGATAATGAAATTTTGAAAAAAAGTATAAAACTGAAACATTAAATAAGCACAACATTTCCTAAAACAAACACAATTCTAAACAAAACAATTAAAACTAAAATGCAAAATAAAAATCAAATTACATTATAATCCACAATACTACTCAACATCTATACATGCACAATTAACTACCACACTAACTTTATAACAAAAATAAAAATTATCCAAGTACACAAAACAATAAAAATGAAAGTCCAAATACCTAAACATTCATTTCTATTACAAAAAGATTACATAAAATAAAAATACAAACATAAGTACATCAATTTCATTCTATATCAAAATCCCAAGCTAAATCTTCGTCTCCTTGATCAGCAGGTGGATTGGGTTGATACTCAGTATATTGGGGGCACTCAGGAAATGCAGCATCAGGCTCACCTCTGTAGTGTCAGGCCTGAGCTTCATAATAAGCTACCTCAAAAGTTGAATGCCTTTGCCGGTCTCACTATCATAATCATGTCGGCGTTCTAAACCTCCAATCATTTCACTTATCAATTCTATTCTTTTCTGCTGCAAGGTCAACTCACTCATCAAATCAGAGAGGGTAGGGGAACTAGAAGGTGGAAGGTCATAACTTGTAGAGGGAACATCTCTACTAGTAGAAGGTTCTTCACTTCTACTTCAAGTTCTCCATTTCTCATGGGATTCATAAGTCTTTAGATTAGCCTTACTAATGGGTTTCATAGGATAAACCCATTCTTCATCTCCAAATTCTACTCTAGAAAGTTTGCAAATTGCATAAATAAGTCCAGGGTGTCCTAGACCTCCACTAGTCTCACTCCTCATTGTTGTCAATATATTCTCAAGAATTATTCTCCCCACATTTATAGTTCTACTATTCTGAGTACAGAAATTCAGAATAGCTCTATCTCTAGTTACCTCACTATGGTGATAGGTCGGTAACAAAGCAGAAGAAATGAAATAGTGACACGCCTTAGAGGTGGCATTCAGCATGGAAGCAGAAAAATTTACCCGGAAAATGAAATAGTGTCACGCCTTAGAGGTGGCATTCAACATGGAAGCAACAAAATTTACTCGTTCTCGCTGCTTTATCTTCCATAGAATAACTCTATCTCTAGTTACCTCACTATGGTGATAGGTTGGTAACAGAGTAGAGGAAATGAAATAACTCTATCTCTAGTTACCTCACTATGGTGATAGGTCGGTAACAGAGTAGAGGAAATGAAATAGACACGCCTTAGAGGTGGCATTCAACATGGAAGCAGAAAAATTTTCCCGTTCTCATTGTTTAATTGCCTTAGAGGTGGCATTCAGCATGGAAGCAGAAAAATTTACCCGTTCTCCTGTTTTATCTTTCTGTTCTTTTCTCATCAGATGAAAAAGTTGATCACATCATTGAGGGGGCCTTCCATCGTACTAAAGGATTTGTAGTGGTAGGAAAGTTGATGACATCATTGAGGGGGTCTTCCATCGTACTAAAGGATTTGTAGTGGCAGCTATAAGAGTCTGGGATTTCATAAAAAGTGTTGATGCGGGCGGCAGTAAACTCAACAGGGAATCTACGCACTTGAACGATTTCGTCATCAGAATAAATCACATTGGCGTAGAACTCCCTTACAACATTTGCANAAATAAATCATGACGTAGAACTCCTTTACAATATTTGCATCAGCTTTATTGGTGGTGTAACAAAAGTTTTCCCACCTCCGCTCGCCAATTAACTCGTTCGATTTCTCCTTCCAAACTTTCAAAAACTCGATCTTGTATGCACTTCTTTCCTTTAAATATGGAAGTAAATCTTATTTGAGCCATCGCATTGATGAAGCGAGACTCGTCGAACTCAACTCTTCTCTTTTTTTGTGGAGCCATTTCAATCTAATCAAATTTATAGAAAAATTCCAAAAATTACGTCAAATATGTAAATCATGGCTTCCAATAGTAAGTATAAGAGTTCAACAATAAAATCCATGAATTTCTTCCCAAATTTTCTTCAAATTCCCAAATATTTCGGATCTCCTCAATGTGGAAGAATTTCATGGTGAAAATCAAATATTTTTACCTTGGAGTGAAGCTCTTACCTAAAGATGATCAAATCCAGTGTCAAAAAGCCATGAAATTGCCTCCCAATCCAAGATCTTTCAAGACCTAAGTGGAAAATGGCATTTTTGGGAGGAAGGGGAAGATGAATAGTGGTGGTTGACTGGTCAAAATTGTGGTTAAAGGTGTTTTTTTTGTGAGCTCTCCGTCAGCGGGGTCGATGGCGCCGTCGGCGCGCTTAATTGGAATTTAAATCCTAAGTCTCGGGAAAATCCCGTCATCAGCGGCGTCGAGGGCGTCGTCGGTGGGCTCTATTAATTTTGCCTAAATTCTGAATTTTTGCAATTTTGATCAATTCCAAGCCTAAACGACATCCATTTCATCATTATAGACATAATTTTAAATAACTAAATGATGTACTTAGCACATATAAACTTTCACAACACAAAACGTCACATTTATATATAAATTCCAAGTGGTACAATATACGTTACATAACACACCTAAGTTTGGTTGTTTCTCCACCTCAATACATTAATTCAGCATTGCAATCCAAGTCACAACACTCAAAACACTGAAAACAAAACATCCTATTCTTAGTCTCAACTATACAGAGATCTATAAGCATAATTCTACAAAGTTCAAATCAAAATACATAGATATAAATATAGGTAGTAATATAAATCTACTAATCCTCAGACTCGGTACTCGATTCTCCTCTGAGATCTATAGATAGAAAGATAGGTAGTAATATAAATCTACTAATCTTCAGACTCAGTACTCGATTCTCCTCTGAGATCACATTGCGCATGAATGAAGAAGTTATATAAAATTCTTCAGTATAATCTCCTCAATTAGTTTCATCCTCCTCATCAGTCGTATCAAGCTGTCTTCTAAATGTCCAGAATGCGCGAAATGTTCTTTCATCCTTCAGTCTAGATGATGAAAGAATTTGTAGATTTTATTAATTGCATTCATGGAATTTTGTACCTCCTTTTCAAATTTCTTGATTCAGCGCAGGATCACCAAAGACTTATCAGGGACTAAGGGTTGAATTGGAAGTGAATTTTGAGAGGATTGAAAAACTATCATGGTCATGTCATTTTGATCTTCAAAAGATGGGAATCTTTTAGTTGGATCTAAAGGCTTTCAAGGCAGCAGTACTTTTTCCCAATTCTCATAGGACACTTGGAACTGATTGTAAAGTGAGAAAATTGTGGAGGGGTGTGCAAGCCCATAAGTTGATCCATGAACGATCAGGCCCAAAACCGACTTCATAATTATAGATCCAATATAGATTGGCAGTCCCCTTTGGATGCAGTAGTTCAAAATGGCACTTTCTTTAGAAACTTTACCGATCTTCATTGTCGGTAATAGTTTTGCAGAAATGAAAAAGTGTCAATGTTTAGAAACGGGATTCAGGAGTGTTGCAGAAAAACTAACATGCCCGTTTTCTCTTATTTCTCAATCGTCAGTTTCGTCCGTTAAATATTGATAAATCTCATTCATCTGGTCTCTCGTGGGGACGAAATTGGAATAGTGGGAGACAAGAACATTTTCTATCATATATAATTCGCTGATCCATGCAGGAGTGAAAGTGATCCATCTCCCTCGCACATAAAAAACTCCTTGGTTGATTCCATGTAAATTTGCATAAAATTCTTTTACCACACGAACCACCACAGCGGCAGTAGTGTAGCACAACACTTCTCATTTTTGCCGCACTATCATTTCTTCAACATCTGTCGTGGGATTATTCAATCCGTGATTCATGAATCCTCATTATTTGATTAACCTTTTCTTTGTTAGCAACTTGTTGAAGATTTGCTGCGCTTCCGCACTAATAAACTTCCGCGGATTGAAAACTCGCATTCTAGGATTATCTAGGGAATTGGATGCCATAGGAATGAAATTGGTAGAGTTTTACTTCATTTTTGGAGGGAAAATAAGATTAGAATTTGGATTTTTGAGTTTAAAAAGACTATTCCCGCCCAAAAACCGTCAAAAACTGCCACTCGAACACAAGAA
>JXCR01134793.1:23141-60701 GCA_002079205.1 Phalaenopsis hybrid cultivar
GGTAAAAGAAAGCATTAAATACATAAAAAAAAATTTATACCTGTTGGAGATTATGATTTTTGAACATAAACTTTGAAAATACTGCAGGTGCTAAAATGAAAACTACAAGGCTAGAAACATTAAATTGCACATAATACATATAAAATTTGCTAAGAAAGAGCTAATCACAAAACAGAACAAAGTGCTGAAAATAACAACAGAACTAAACTAAATTCTAAACATGAAAATAATGTTCCACATTACAATTTCACATAATAAACAAAGTCTAAACAACATCACAACATAAACAATATAATCACACAATACAAACACAAACAAACAAACAAAAAGATCACTAGTCAATATCATCTTCGTCTTCATCTACATCCAACTTTTGTTCCTGATATGGAGTAAACACAGGGTGAACAGGGAACTGAACTAAATGTTCTCCCCTCAGGTATTTATCTAAAGCATCATCATAAGCAGCATCATAATCAAATTTTTGACAAATAAAATCATCAGTGTGAGCATTTATGATATCTCTCTGTTGTATCATCTGATCCAAAAGTTCTCTATTGTCGGGGTCACTAGAAGTAGGTCCATGAGGGNAATTAAATTTTTGACAAATCAAATCATCAGTGTGAGCATTTCTGACTTCCATATTATGCATCCTATAATCCATCCTCAAAATATCTCTCTGTTGTATCATCTGATCCAAAAGTTCTCTATTGTCGGGGTCACTAGAAGTAGGTCCATGAGAGGTAGAAGGAGTATCCCTATAAGTAGAAGGAATATCTCTAGCCTTACTGTCAGATCTCCAGTCAACATAAGATTCATATGCCTTGATGTTTGCAGACCCAATAGTTCTCTGAGGCTCAATCCTCTCCTCATCAGGTCTAAAATCAACTCCTGGCTGCTCACAAAGTGTGTAAATAAGAGCAGGGTGTGTCAATCCATCAGAAGTCTCTCCCAAAGCAATAGATCGAGTCTTCATATAAACAATATAGCCCTCAATTATGTCCATAACTTGATGAATACAGTAGTTCGGGATGGCTTTATCTTTGGTCACCTCACTATGATGGTTCGTTAGAATCATTCTTCCAGAAATAAAATAATGTCAGGCCTTAGATACTACATTTAAACTAGTACAGAAGAAAGTTAACTTTAGCTCTATTTTTTATTTTCGAAGCCTCTTTCTCACTAGTCAAAAAAGAAATAACTTCATTTAAAGCCTTATCTATAACAGAAAAAGAATGATACTAGCATCAATACACATCTTCTACAGAATAAAACTCATTTATTTTCTTTGGAGTAAATTCTACCCTTTTTCCACGNTATATGCCTTGATGTTTGCATACCCAATAGTTCTCTGAGGCTCAATCCTCTCCTCATCAAGTCTAAAATCAAGCCTCCTCACAAAGTGTGTAAATAAGAGCAGGGTGTGTCAATCCACGAGAAGTCTCTCCCAAAGCAATAGATCGAGTTTTCATATAAACAATATAGCCCTCAATTATGTCCATAACTTGATGAATACAGTAGTTCAGGATGACTTTATCTTTGGTCACCTCACTATGATGGTTCGTTAGAATCATTCTTCCAGAAATAAAATAATGTCAGGCGTTAGATACTACATTTAAACTAGTATAGGGAAAGTTAACTTTAGCTTTTTTTTTTATTTTCCAAGCCCCTTTCTCACTAGTCAGAAAAGAAATAACTTCATTTAAAGCCTGATCTGTAACATAAAAAGAATGATACTGGCATCAATACACATCTTCTACAGAATAAAACTCATTTATTTTCTTTGGAGTAAATTCTACCCTTTTTCCACGAACAAATACCTAATCATCAGAAGCTTCAAGAAGGTTGGCATAAAATTCCATTACAATCCCAGCTATCGCATCGATAGTAAAATAACAGTAGTTTTCCCATTGCTGAGCAATAATCAAACGTTCAACTTCTCCTCCTGGATTTTTAAAACCTCGGTCCTGAATTACTTTTTTTATTTTCTTGCAAACTATGAAATCAAGCACTCGCTTTAAAACTAACAAATTTTTGTTCGTCATATTCTATTTTCCTTTTGCTTGATCTAGGTGCCATAGGAAATCTAGAAAATTTTGAAAAATCCGAATAAATTCTAAAATTCTAAAAATTAAAATGTGAAATATTTAAAACTTCAAATCACTATATAAAAGTTCATCACCAAAGGATTTTCTCAAAAATTTCTCAAAAATTTTTTTTCATATTTTCGGATCCATGCAATGTGAGAGAAATCCTTGGTGAAAATCAAAAAAATTTTGGTTTAAAGTAAAGCTCTTAACTAGAGAAGATGAAATCCCAAGTCTTTTAGCCTCTAAATCGCCTCAAATCCGACCACAATCAAGCCCTAGCCACCCAAAACGAAAGCTGAAGATGACTTAAGTGTAAAAATGGTGGCCACAATACAAATTGTGAATTTTTTGGGGTTAATATTTGTTGTCGGGTCGAGGGAGCCGATTCCAACGCCATCGTTGCTGAAGGCCCGAAAATTTCATATTTTGATTTTTTTTAATTTTCAATTTTTTATTGATTTACTCAAAATTTTTAGTATTTTAAACACAAATTTTTATCTAACAATAATTCACAAAACAAAACATTTCACAAACACGAATTTTCTCAAACAACAACAAACTAACTTTTATATATGAAAGTACACTTTTTACAAACACATTTTCTTAATTACACAATCACACATACTAAAAAACTAATTATAAATTAGCATCAAAATCAAGCCACAACACTAAATGATGTCAGAAAACTATACACACAATAAAAGTTCAGAATTCTAAAGCAAAAAGAAAAACAAACCAAACCAAATTAAATCCACATAATTACACTAAATATATATAATGTTCTAAAAATAGATAGAGAATTTAAAGTCTTCAATTATTATGCCTCTTCTTCAGTGCTTTCTCCTCCTCTGATATCTCCCATAGATTATTAATGAACATATAAGTTGTAGAAGGAACAGTACGGGAATTGATCTGTCAAATTACAATTGTGTAGGATTATTATAATCCAATGCCTTTGTAGAATGATTTTATCAATCAGACCAGCAAGATTGATCACTCCATGATTAACAAATCTTCTTTCCTTGATCAATTTCCTCTTCGTAATAACTTTATCGTATAATCACTGCGAGTCAAAACTAATAAACTTTATTTTATTGAAAACTCCATACTTCAAAGTATTTTTGGAATCGTAAGCCATGGAATCTAAAAATAGAAAGGTACGAGGCATCCAAGGATGTTTCTAGGCCTTTTTAAACTCGTTTCGACTGTTATTATGAAGTGAAAATGCTCCAAAACCCGCCAAAAGTTGTCTAAAACAGTCCAACAACACTCGGCACCATCGACACTCCTGATTGACACTACCGACGCTGATATCTTTATCTAGGGCGCCATCGGCGCCAGTGGCCAAAATTGCGATTCTCATTTTTTTATTCAATTCAATTCCAAATTTTCATCCAATACCAAATTGCGATTCTTAATTTATAATAATTGCAATTTTGTAGCATTATTATCTACTAATATATAAGACACTTAACAAACTAAATAGTAATACATAGCAATATAAGTATGAGTTGTCTCTCATAAAGCACTTGGTTTAACGTCGTCAGCCCGAGATACCATTTGTTTAGTTGAGTTGACTTAACATTAAAACTTCTTTAAATTGAGATTTGTGCCCTTCATAATAATGTTTCAAACGATGCCCATTAACTTTAAATATTTTTCTAGTATCAGGATCTTTAATAATAACAGTTCCATAATGATAGACTTTAATCACTTTAAATGGTCCAAACCATTTGGATTTTAGTTTTCCTAGAAATAATCTCAATCTTGTATTATATATTAGAACTTCTTGTCCATGTTCAAATTTCTTCTTAACAATCTTCTGATCATGCAATATTTTCACTTTCTCTTTATAGATTTTTGCATTATCACATGCTTCATTTTTAATCTCCTCAAGTTCATTGAGTTGCAAAAACCTTTTCTCACCAGCATCCTTTAAATTAAAATTAAATTATTTAATATCCCAAAATGCTTTATGTTCCAATTCTACTGGTAAATGACTAGTTTTTCCAAAAATCTATCTATATGGGGACATTCCTATAAGAGTTTTATAAGCAAGTTTGTATGCCTATAATGCAGTATCTACTATAGCAGATGACCAAAGGAAAATATGTTGAGTTTTTCATACCTATTTTATACTTTTTTTAATGATATTGCACTTTAAAGAAAGGTATTTTTGATGTTTTATTGCAGGAATGATGAATTAGGGTCATTGGAGCAAAAAGATGCAAAAAGGAGCGAATTCAGAGCGAAAAGGACCAAAATGAGGAGAATTGAACTAGGCCGCCGACGGCGCCCTCGACCCCGCCGACGATAAGTTTTTCCCGAGACTATAGGACAAAATTCTTCAGAAGCGCGCCGATGGTGCCCTTGAGGCCGCTGACGTCGAGATCGACGGTTATGCCTACTCAAGCTTTGGATAAGGCCAAAATTTGAAGGGATGCTTAGACAACTCTTAGGAAAGCTCATCCACAACTTTAAAAGAACATTTTGGCAAAAAATTGGAAGAGTCTAGAGGCCTTGAAGGTTACCATTAGTGTATAGAATTTCTAATAGAGTGTAACAATTGTGAGGAATTCTTTGAGAGATTGTAAGAGTGGAGGGAAAGTGATAGATTTCTTTCTCCTTGCTACTTCAAAGAGGAATTCTATGTGCTGTAAAGAAAGGAAGAGATTCAGAGGAACTTTAAGGAGTGTTCTTGGGGGAGAAATTAAAGATAAGTTATTTACTTGTTGTAGTTTGTATGACTTTAATTTTATTAACAATTTCGATTTTTGTTGTGTTTTCCCCATGAGTTCTGAGTAGTTTTCTCCGTCTTTCTCCTTGTCTCGAGATTTGTGAAATGGTGATTTAAATTGGTGAAGCCATGAAAATGTTTAAGAAATTGTGATGATCTTTTCACTTCAATCATAATTTACTTTCAATCTGGCCAATTGAATTGCTAAAATATATTGAGTTTTACAACAAAAGTGAAGATTACATCCAAGATTAAGGGAGGTCAAAGCTATTGGAAGTTGGGTGCAAATAAGTAGGGAAATATTACTATCGGGCGTAGAATTGGAGATTTTAGAGTGACAGANTTTAAGAGATTGTGATGATCTTTTCACTTCGATCTTAATTTTCTTTCAATTTGGCCAATTGATTTGTTAAAATATNTTTTAAAACTAAAGTAAAGATTACATCCAACATTCAGGGAGGTCAAAGTCCTTGGAAGTTGGGTGCAAATAAACAGGGAAATAAAATTATCGGGCGTAGAATTGGAGATTTTAGAGTGNTGAACTTAATTTACTTTCAATCTGGCCAATTGATTTGCTAAAAAATGTTGATTTTTACAACTAAAGTGAGGATTATATCTAAGATTCAGGGAGGTCAAAGCCCTTGGAAGTTGGGTGTAAATAAATAAGGAAATAATATTATCGGGCGTAGAATTGGAGATTTTAGAGTGATAGACTAAAATNGAGCGACATGCTAAAATCCCCAATTTGGTCCTATCATTTGAGTGCTGAAGTGTAGATGTTAGCCCTCAGGTGAGGGGAACGTGGAAGCTTTGAAATGAGAGCTGTTATCCTCCCAGCCTAGCCGTAGATTCAGTAAACAAGCGTAGGAATAGTCAATGTTCTTTATGTCTGGACCAAAAGGTAAAGAATAAGTATGCTCCTATTTGGCACAATATAAATTGAACTAATTCATTTTATCCATAAATAGGTATGCTCCTATTTGGCACAATACAATTTGAACTGATTCACTTTATCCATTCACTATAATTTAGAATAGTTATGCTCCTATTTGGCACAATATAAATTGAACTAATTCATTTTATCCATTCACTATAATTTCTGTGCTCCTATTTGGCACAATACAATTTGAACTGATTCACTTTATCCATTCACTATAATTTCTTGGGAGAAAGATGCTTTCTTATATTGAATATCACATTTAAACTCTCATTAGTATCATTCGTTATTTAATAGGAGAAGGATGTTTTCTTATATATTGAATATCACATTAAAATCTTTATTAGTACAATTAGTTACTTTCTTATATATCGAATATCACAATTACACCCTATTTTCTATCATTAGTTACTTATTAGTTATTAAAATTATCTATGAAGGATGCTTTCTTATATATTGAATATCACAATTAAACCCTACTTTATATCATTAGATATTTAGCACAATATAATTTGAACTAATTCATTTTATCCATTCACTATAATTTGGTAAAGAATAGGTATGCTCCTATTTGACACAATCTAAATTGAACTAATTCACTTTATCCATGCAATATAATTTGAACTAATTCACTTTATCCATTCACTATAATTTCTTGACAAGGAGAAGGATTCTTTCTTATATATTGAATATCACAAATTAAACCCTACTTTCTATCTTTAGTTTTTTATTAGTTACATTGAACTAATTCATTTTATCCATTCACTATAATTTCTTGACAAGGAGAATGATGCTTTCTTTAGATATTGAATATCACGTCGAACCTTCATTAGTATAATTAATTATTTAATAATTATTAAAATTACATATTTATTTCAATTAAACCCTCATTAGCATAATTAGTTATTTATGAGTTATTAAGAAAATTACATATTTATTTCAATTGTCTATTATTAACCCTAACTTTCTATCATTAGTTATTTATTAGTTATTCAAATTATTTACTTATTTCAATTGCCTATAAAACCTTCATTAGCATAATTAGTTATTTAATAGTTATTAAAATTATATATTTATTTCAATTGCCTACCCTCATTAGTGTAATTAGTTATTTAAGAGTTATTAAAATTACATATTTATTTCAATTGTCTATTAGTGACATATTAGTAAAATTAGTTATTTAAGAGTTTAAAATTACATATTTATTAAATTGCCGCACTCCTCCTTAGTATCATTAGTTATTTATTAGTTATTAAAACTACCTATTTTTTTAAATTGCCTATTAGTGACAGATAAGCAAATTGAACTTCGTTGTTGTGATTAAAATATTGTTTTTCTAAAATCTTAGTATGTAATTCTAAACTACTCCCTGTGAGATCGATATCTAGGACTCCATTAGAGCTCTATATTACTTGAGCGATATGTATACTTGCGTTGTAAGTGTGACTTTACACTCTATTAGAGCCCTATATTACTTGAGTGATACGTATACTTGCGTTGATAAGTGTGACTTTACAATTATTAAATATTAATTACATCCATATTTATCTTATATTTTAAGCATATAAAAAGTCATCGGTTAGCAGACCAATCCAATTTATAAGGATTTACAGCTTTTTCTAAAATACGTTTAATTTCACGATTCGATATTTCTACTAGACCACTAGTTTGAGGATGATAAGTAGTAGAGAATCTATGCATTATATCATATTTTTTGATTAATTTTTTGATTATCTTATTCCTGAAATGAGATCCTTCATCAGTAATGATTACTCTCGGCATTCCATAGCTTGTAAAAATATTTTTAATTAAAAATTTAAAAACACTTTGAGCATCACATCTAGGCACAACAATAGCTTCAATCCACTTAGACATATACTCAAAATCAAGTAATATATATAAATTTCCAAATGAAGGCATAAATGGTCCCATAAAGTCTAATCCTCGGATATCAAAAATTTCAACATCTAATGTGTAATTTACAGGCATTTCGTCTCTTCTAGAAATATTTCCTACTCGTTGACATCTATCGCATGTTTTAATATATTCATTAACATCTCTAAAAATAGCAGGCCATTAAAATCCAGCTTGCAAAATTTTATATGGAGTTATATTTATTCCAAAATGTCCTCTAAATTCAAAATTATGACATCTTTCAATTATCTGTTGAGTTTCTTCGTAAGGCACACATCTTCTAATAATTAAATATTTTTATTGTTTATATAAATATGGGTCATTCCAAAAATAAACTTTCAAATCATAGATAAATTTCTTTAACTATGGATTCTTGATATCAGGCGGTAGAATGTCACTTACAATATAGTTTACTATGTCAACATACCACGGTACATCCATTTCATCAATACTATATAAATGTTCATCAGGAAAAATTTCTAAAATTTCATTTGNTCCTATTCGGTCCTATCATTTGGGTGCTGAAGTGTAAATGTTAGCCCTCAGGCGAGGGGAACGTGGGAGCTCCAAAGTGAGAGCTGGTATCCTCCCAGCCTAGCCACAGATTCAGTAAAAAAGCATAGGATTAGTCAATGCTCTTTATGCCTGGACCAAAGGGTAAAAAATAGGTATGCTCCTATTTGGCACAATATAATTTGAACTGATTCGCTTTAACCATTCACTATGATTTCTTGATAAGGAGAAGGATGCTTTCTTATATATTGAATATCACATTAAAAACTTCATTATTATATTTAGTTATTTAATAGTAATTAAAATTACATATTTATTTCAATTGCTTATTAGTGACAGATAAGCAAATTGAATTTTGCTGTTGCGATTAAAGTATTGCTTTTCTAAAATCTTAGTTCGTAGTTCTAATATTACTCCCTATGGGATCGATATCTAGGACTGCATTAGAGCCCTATATTACTTGAGCGATACGTATACTTGCGCTGATAAGTGTGACTTTACAATTATTGAATATTTATTACATCCATATTATCGAATCTATAACTGCTATTATGTTTTGGTACAGTTGCTGAGGAATTAAATCTTTTAGCAGTAGTATTAAATACTAATATTTTTAAGCATATATAAAGTCTCGGTCACGCGCTAACTTCCCTCACTTTTGGATCTTGGTTGCCCAATTTGGCATGGTTTAATCAATTTTGGTGTATGAGTTCAATTTGGGTCAAATTGTCTTGAAGTTAGGTTAAGCGAGCCATGAAATTAAGCTCAAATGATTAAGTAACTTGGTGTAGATGATTGTCATAATTGGTTTAAAAAAGATTTGGAGTGATTTTGAATTGATTTGGTGGTTTATTTTGAAGGATTTTGGATATTTGATCAATTTAGGGATGTTGGGTAAAGCTTCGGTTTAGGTTAGGCTAGAGTTGGGTTGAGTCCAAATTGAGGGTTAAAAATGGTCTAGGGGATGTTATAAAGAGGTCTTAACATTAATTGGGTGTCACTTTTGCGATTTGAGCATTCAATTTGGTGACATTTGGAGATATGGCTAAATTGGGGCTAAATTGGGGCTTTGGACTTAGGTGAACTTGAACTCAAATTATGGGTTAATTGGGTTGGAATTTTTTCTAAATTGAGTTTTTTCATGATGAATTTAAGTTTAGAATTGAAGTTGGGAAGAATTGGAACCAAATTGGTGGACATTTTGGGTGAATTGTGGTAATTGGGCCTTTGAAGGTAATTTGGGGCTTTTGGTCAAAATTGGTCAAATTGAGTTCAATTGTAGGGTCCAAATTAATTTTGGGAACATTTGAAATGATTTTGAATGTTTTGGAAAAGCTTGGGCCACCAAAGGTATTTTGGTAATTTTGGCAATTTTGGGGGTATTTTGGTAATTTTTGCAATTTTGGGAGGTTTTGGGTGGTTTCAAATGGTTTGAGATGATTTTTTAACAAATTTGGGTATTTTGGGTGAAATTGGGAATTTTGGTCAAACTTAGGGTTTGGGGGTGTTTTGGTAAATTGGGTTAATTATTTGAGGCAAAATGCTAAGTTTGGTATTTTGGTTAGATTATGGTGCCAACCACCTTATTTGAGCTATGGACTAATGAAATCTCCATTTGGGTCTACCATGTATTGGTCTTATCTAAACCATAGCCTAGGGTTAATGGGTATAGGGGACCATCTACATGAGTCTCCAAAAAGATCAAGGGATTAAAGTTAACAAGTTTGGTTATTGGGTTGTGAGTAGGGTGTAATGTGCCAGTGAGCGACAATGTATGAACTAGCTCAAGACCAACACCCTGAGTCAATCCTAAGGCTAAGCAATCTTATGGGCTCCCCTATAGTGGCCCCACCAACTAAGTGCTAAGGGTTAGGACCAATATATGGAACTTCAAGTTGAGCAAAGAAGAGTTTAGAATTTCTAATGGTAAGGGTTCCCTTCTAGTCCTCTAAGAATAGTCAACAAAAAAGTCCTATGGCTAGACCCTAGGCTACTAAAGAGGAAAAAGCTAGACCCCAACCAAAAAAGAGGTCATCAAAGAGAAAGGTAGATTATGAGATTGCATATAATGATTCCATGAAGAAGTATTTGAAAGGTGATCATAATGTAGAATTCCCTACCTGCCCTCGCTGTACACCCTATGTGCCTGAGGTAGAATTTGAAAAAGAAGATGAAGATGATGAGTAGTTTATTTTCATTCTTATTTTCTATAGTTTGATTTTATGTTTATGATGATTGTTAATTGGTGAACTTTATTTTCAAATGGTGTGTATTGTAAGCAGTTGTTGAACTTTTTATATTTAGATGTAGATTATTTGTTTTCTTAGTATATTTTATTATTGCAATTTGTTTCTTATGTCTAGAACTCTTCTCTACTTAGCAAATCTTTTTGATATTTTATGTTTTACATAATATTTTATGCTATGTTCTTTTTAAGTTGGTACCTGCAAAGTTTCAAGTTCAAAGCCCTCTACATGTTAGTTTTATTTAAATACATTTTATGTTTTCTTTCTACCTATATTTTTGTATTCAATGCTTTATCGATTAAAAATTTAAGATTGGGGGGAAGAAAAATTTTTCTTAAAAGAAACCAAACTTTATTTGTCCTCAATGAACAATATTTTTAAAATTAATTTTAACTTGACTTTTGGTATCAGAGGTCAACTTAAAGATAACTATATTTTTGATTTTATAAATATGATTGTGAACTTAAGTAAAAATCTTTAATAATGAAGATTAGCTCTAAAAGTTAAGATATTTAGTATGAGAGTATAAGGTTATGTGTGTACTATTTAACGTAAAGGAAATTGTACTTTTTGAAGTATTAAGAGAGTCTTAGAGAAATATAAAAAGAAAGGATTGAGACATTATGAATTTTTTTTAGCTAATATGCATTTTTAAGTTAGTTATGTATGAGGTTCTTAACTTTAAGAAGAGTACAATGAAGTTCAAAATCATTTAAGGCTATCCAGATATAGTAATCCTCATGTGAAAAAGAAAATAAAAAAGAGGGATAAAAAATGATACTAAAAGAAAATAAAAAGAAAAGAAGAAAAGAAAAAGAAAAAGAAAAGAAAAAGAAAAATATATGTGAGGAGAAGCTTGAGATGATTCCTAATAAAAAATTGGTTTCACTTAAATCAACTTAATGAAAGAAACTTAAATACATTTCTAAACTTATATTAAATTATTAGCATCCATACTAATGAAGTTCTCATAAAGTTCTTTTTCATATAGTTCTCATGAAATATTTTTTTCTAAAGTTTTACTATTGCTTTTATGAAACAAAAATTATAGATTTTTTTAAGTGATGCTCACTACATTAAGTCATATTTTTATGTAGTGAAAGAGTTACTTGTGGAAAAGTAACAGTTAAGTTTGGGGGATTTTGATACACCAAAAATATATTCAATCTTCATATGTATTTAAGGCTTATTTTTGGTGATATTGCAATTTAAAGAATTGTATTTTCATGTTTTCCTGTAGGTATACTAACTTTAGGCAATTGGAGCATAAAGATGCAAATACTATAAAATTTAGAGTCAAAAGGGGCATTTTCCAAAAATTAAACTAGCGCTTAAGCACCACATTATAAGAAGACAGTGCTTACGCGCCAGATTTTGGTACCTAGGTGCCAGTTTTCGGTGCTTAGGTGCAAGAGATAGTTATTTTCATTAATGCATTAAATTTGAATAGATTTTGAAGAGGTGCCTATGGAGACTATTGGGAAATTCATCCCTACATTATAATTGATTGTTTTTATGTCAGAAAGAGTGGGTTGGCGTGAGTCTCAAAAGAGAATTAATGAGTGGGGCATGAGGTATAAGTTGGTGGAGTGTGTGCGAGTGTCTCTAAGAGTTGTACGAAGAGAGGTAAAGGGAGATATTTCTTCTTCCTTACAATTCTAAGAGAGAAAGGAACTTCAAGGGATTTGCTTAGGGAAGAGATTGAGTTAAGTTATTTTACTGTTCTTTCATATTTTGTAAACTTGTTTTTATATATAAAATCCATGTTTTCTTTTATCTTCCTCATTAATTTTGAGTAGATTTCTTTGTCCTTCTCCCTACAAAGAGAAATGGTCATGTGAATAATCAAGTTGTTGTGCAATATTTTAAATTCATATTTGTGATTATTCAAACTTCAAACTTCATTTACTTTTCAATTTGGCCAATTAAATTGTTAAATTTTGTTGTGAAACATACGATCCAGAAGGGTTATGCTTTCCACAACAGAGTAACAGTCACATTCAATTTCATGGATGATAATGTAGTCCATGGGTTTGAGTGCAAATAAATAGGGACATATTCATTGATGGGCATATAATTTGAAATTTTAGGGTGACAAACTAAAATCTCCAATTTGGTCAAGGCATTTGGAAACTAAAGTAAGATGTTAGCCCTCAGGAGAGAGGAACGTGTGAAATCTAGCATGAGAGCTAGTATCTTTCTAGCCTAACCACATATATAGGAATTGAACACTAGATTAACCAATGTTCTTTATCACTTGGAAAATGGACAAAGAATGTAATTGCTCCTATTTGACACAATATAATTTTTTCAATTTGATGATTCACTTACTATAATCTCATTGTAAAGGGATTGATGCTTTCTTAAATTTGAAATCTTCGTCACAAAGCCTAGTTTAGCTTTTAGTAAACTTAGCTTTGAAGTTTAGAGATTAGTGTAGTAAACTTAGTTTCTTTAGTAGCATTTCACAGACATGAACCTGTTTTCTTGCTTAAATTTTTCATAGTTTAAATATTTTGTTTTTGCGTGATTTTCCAAACAAATTTTCACCTTCCTATGGAATCGATACTCTTGATTCCATTAAAGCCTTTTATTATTTGAGTGATACGTATACTTGCGTTTATAACCTATTGATGATTTGAAATTAAAATTACACCTTAATTCACTAGGAGTGGCAGCTTTAGTTTAAAAGAGAGAACTTATTGTACTGAGGTAAATTTTATTTTGGTTAATTTGCATATTTTTTAGTTTAGCCGACTTGTGTGTTTTGGTGTTGAAAAACATTATAACGCATAACAAAATCACTGCATCAGTGATCAACATTGGTTGAGAAGACAGTTTTTAGGAAGAAGAAATCAAGGAATAAGCAATCATGATAATTCCAAAGAAGCCTCATTTTAAGATTTTTCTAAAAGATGTGAAAAATGAATAATACAAATCAATGTATGACAGGATTAACAGCTATGTGCAAACTATGACCCGAACCCCGATCCTTTCTAACAAGATCAAGAGGTTGGTGTCCATAAAGGTACATGGTGTTGATTTCAAACCAATCAAGTTCTACGAAGGTTCTTCTTCTTCTTCTTCCAACCACAAAAATGATGTAAATCTTGAAGATATTGTTTCATGTAAATTAATGGAATTGCCTTTTGAGTGGTATTTTCCTTGTGTTCAAAAATTAATTCAACATGGTGTCGTACCTAAGCAGTGGACAAAAAAGCAATCAAACTGCTTTGAAAAATTATGGAGTAATATCAGTCAACTTTGTAGTTTGAAGCAGGGTCTTGGGTTTGGCTCGGTAGGGCAAGTGGATGATATAGAATTTTGCCTGGTTGTCACTGGTGATCCTAATGAAGATTGATTGAAAACTTCAAAAGACTTCCAAGATTCTCCAGTTGAAGATGCTCCACCAGAATTTGAAGAAGAAATTAAGTCAACAATTAGTGGGCTAAGAGAAGTTAACTTAGGGACTAGAAAAGAGCCTAGACCAACGTTTGTTAGCTCCTTGCTCAATGAAGAAGACTCCACCAGTATAGTCAAATTGTTAATGAAACTCAAAGATTGTTTCACCTGGAGTTATGAAGAGATGCCCAAATTAGCTCTGAATATTGCAATTCTTAGGTTGGAATTGGATCAAACTACCATTCCAGTTGATCCACCTCAAAATAACTTTTTTTAGTCCATGTTTTATAAGCCTTATATGCACATTTTTTATGTTATTGCACTTTAAAGGAAAGTATTTTGCATGTTTTTTATTTCAGGTACATGGAATGGACATTTACAGAAAATGAGAAAAAATGGAAAAAAAATGATGATTTATGTGACCATTGGTGTTATAGCGCCACCATTGAGTGAGAAGGGCACTATAGCGCCAGTAATTATCTTTCTAGAAGATACATCAAATTTGGCCAAATTTTGAGGGGTGTTTGAAACAATCCTTGGTTATTTTCTATTTTCTATTTAATGAGAAGGATTTGGGCAAATTTAGGGACCTTTTGGAGCCTCAAAACTTTCATTTGGGCGACAATAGTGAGTTAGATTTTTCATATTTTGTTTTCAAGTGTAAGTGTGTTTTAGTGTGAAGAAGTTTTAAGATTGCTAAGAGGAAACTCTAGAAGTTTGCATAGGGAGAAGACATAAGGTACTTTGTATTTTTGTTTGAGTTTTTGTTGTAATACTTGAATTTCATTGCAAATGTTTTATTTTTTTTAATCTCCATGAGTTCTAAGTAGTTCCCTTTCTTTTTTCTTGCATTTGTGACTTAATCTTGTGGGATGAGAATGATTTAAGGATTTCTTCTTACTTTTAAAAATTGTGATGGTATTTTTACTGAATCTTCATTTACTTTTGAAACTGGCCACTTGTTAGGTTAAAATCTGTTGAGAAACATAATGACCTGGGAGGGCTATGATTTCACCCAACTAGTGGATACCACACTTCATTCTAGGAAAAGCCATTGCGATCATCTAATGGGAAGTGCAAATAAATAGGGAGATAAGTTTTGATGGGTGTAGATTTGGTTAGATCTAGGTGACAGGCTAGATTTTATCAGTTTGGCTTAAGGTTTAGTACCCTGACGTTGAGATTTGATCATTACGATGGCATAGGCTAGGGGCATCTAGAGGTGAGATGCTAGATAACACTGATGTGGAGTCGAGATGTTAAGGAATCAGCCTTAAGTTAATTAATGTTCTTTGCGAGCACCAAGAGGGGTAAAGAATAAGGTATTCTTCTATTTATCACATTACCTCAATTTTGTCTTAAATCATTTGAATCTTACATAGATTAAAATCTCTTCACAAGGGAATAGGTTTTCCATAATATCCAAACTTGTAGTACTTTGTTAAACTGTTACATTTAGTTGTTACTCTCTTTTTAAGCTCTTTTAGTAGTAATTTTTAGTAAACATATCATTTTAAATCTTTTATCTATTTAATTTGAAATTTAAATAGAATTTTTGTAAGCTGATTTTAAGAGTTACCGCATTCCTCATGGGATTGATTATGGGGTTTTTAAAGAAAATTCTATATTCCTTGAAACGATAGATATACTTGCATAGTACCCCTAGTGTTAAAATCTATAAAATAATTTAAAAATCATTGCAAGTGTTCACACTAGCCGTTAGACAAAATTTAAGATCTATTTTTTTGGCAAAATTAAGGAGATTAATACGCGTAAGTGCTGGTTGGGTCAAGCTTTTGGTGCCATTGCCGGGGATTGCGATGGAACTTTTTAACTTACAATTTTATTTGAATTGTAGTTTTAAAAATAAAAAAAATTAAAAAATTTAAAAACCCAAAAAACAATAAAAAATTAAAACTAAAAGTTCAAAAAAATATTTTTATTTTTGTTGTGCTATTTTACTTTTTGCAAATGTTTACATCATTTATGCATAGTTCTGGATCTAAAAATTTAGTGCCTTACGATTCTGAATTGGAACAAATAATTGGAAAAATTCAAAAATAAGAAAAATATCATAATTCTTAAGAAATGGCAAACACATCGCAAAACAATATTGAAATTCAAACTGCTGAAAATGAACATCATAATTTACAAAAACCTTTAAGGGATTATGCCAACTCTACACACTCAAACTCCTACTGTAGAGGCTAACTCATTTGAACTTAAACCATCTATTATAAAAATGGTACAAAATAATCAGTTTGGAGGAACACCATCTGAGGATCCTAATTTACATTCAACTAGCTTTTTACAACTGTGTGTTACATTTAAATATGTCGGCGTATCAAATGATGCTGCTAGTCTTAGAATTTTTCTTTTTTTATTAAAGGATAAAGTTAAGATGTGGTTCAATTGGTTAACACTTGGATCTATTAGAACTTGAGGATATTTAGCTCAAAAATTTTTAGTTAAGTATTTTCCACCTTCAAAAACAACGAAGCTTAGAAATGATATTACTTCTTTTACTCAGTATAAAGGAGAATCAATATATGAAGCTTAGGAAAGATTTAAGGAACTCCTTATAAGTGTCCACATCATGCTTTGCCAGACTGGTTAATCATTCATACTTTTTATAATGGGTTAGTAGGATCCCATAGATCATATATAGATGCTGCTGTTGGAGGTTCATTAATGTCTAAACCCTTTGATGAAGCTTATTAATTAATTGAAGAAATGACTACAAATAATTTTTAATGGCCTTCTGATTAGTTAAATCCTGAGAAAGTATCCATTATACATGATAACAATGCTATTTCAATGATTTCATGTCAAGTTGCTGCATTATCAAAGAAGATAGACCAAATTGAAATAAAATTTTGTCCAATACCCCAAATGGATGAAGAAAATGGTTGATTATCATACTTCAATGGAACATATAAATGCTATCAACATACCCAATAACCCATATTCAAATTATTACAACCCAGGTTAGAAAAATCATCCTAACTTTAATTGGAACAAACAATCCTTATGGTGAAAGTCAACAATGGGGCAATGCTCAAGTTAACCCATTGGAAAATTGGAACAACCAGGGTGGTGCTAACTTTAGACCTAATTATCCTCCAAGATTTAATCAATAAGTTAAGAAGAAGAAGTTGTCTATGGAAGAGTTGATGTTGTAAATGGGTAGTCATTTACAAAGTTAAAGTGCTACTATTAGAAATATGATGAATCAATTGGGACAAATTGCTAATGCACTTAGTAATAGGACTCAGAGAACACTTTCTAGTAATGTAGAGATCAATGCTAAAGAAAAAATTTCAAGAGTCAGGGCAAGTTAAAGCTATCCAACTAAGGAGTAGAAATGAATTAATATTGGTGTTCAAAAATAAATTGAAGTTGAGTGAGAAGTTGAAGAAATTGAGAGACTTGAAGAGATTATTCCTAAGGAAGCAGGAACACCTAACTCTCCAACTAAGATTAATTTAGAAAGACCTCCACCACCTTTTTCTCGAAGACATACACAACAAAAATTGGACTAACAGTTTTCAAAATTTTTTGAAATATTCAAGAAGCTTACAATTAATATCCCTTTTGCTGAGGCTTTGGAGTAGATGCTAAGTTATGCTAAATTTATGAAAGAAGTTCTAAATAAAAAAAAGGAATCTAGTAGATCATGATACAATTGCACTTAGTGGAGAATATAGTGCAATAATTCAAAAAAAGCCCTAGAAAACTCAAAGATCTTGGTAGCTTTACCATACCTTGTGCAAATGGATAAAGTTACCTTCCTTATTGATTTTATTGTATTAGATATGAAAGAAGATAAATAAATTCCTATCATTTTAGGGAGACCTTTTTTTGCTACCGGACGAGCAATGATAGATGTGCAAAAAGAGGAATTAATAATGAGGGTTAATGATCAGGAAGTTACAGTTAATGTGCTTAAAACAATGAAGTATCTTGATGGAAAATGTTATAGAATGGATATTATTGATGATATGATTGTTAATCATTTTCAAAAAAGATGTGAAGTTATATTGGATAAAAATGATGAAGTCATTTTAGAAGAAGAACAAGAAGTTGAGACTGAAAGAGATTCTGAAGATTAATCAAATGAGAAGATTACTGAGGATTCAAATTATGTTCAGAAAGATTACAAAATTTGAGATGCTACTGAAAATAGTTTTCCTTTGTTTCCTTCTATTGAAAAACTTCATAAAATTGAGATAAAAGTTCTACCTACTGTTGACCTCACTTTTGGTTGAGGTCTAATTTCATCTTTAGTAGCCTAGGGTCTAGCCATAAGACTTTCTTGTTGACTATTCCTAGAGGACTAGGAACCCTCACCATTAAAAATTCTAAACTCTCTCTGCTCAACTTGAAGTTCCACATATTGGTCCTAACCTCTAGCACTTGGTAGGTAGGGTCAATAGAGGGGAGCTCAAGGGGGGTCCCCATAGGACTGCTTGGCCTTAGGATTGACCCTAGGTGTTGGTATGGAGCTAGCTCACTCACTTACACTTACTTTCACTCACATTCACTCACATCCCTAAACCCAAGCTTGTTGACTTTGATCCCTTGATCTTTTGGGAGACTCATGTAGATGGTCCTCTAGACCGACTAGCCCTAGGCTAGGGTCTAGCCAAGGCTAGTACATAGAGGACCCAAATGGACATTCCATTGGTCTATGGCTCAAATAGGGTGGTTGGTTCCCCACTTTCACGAAAATTCCAAACTTAGCTTTTTGCCCCTAAATCTACCCAATTTATCGAAATACCCCCAAACCCTAAGTTTGACTAAAATTCCCAATTTCATCCAAAATACGCAAATTTGTTCAAAAATCATCTCAAACCATTTGAAACTACCCAAATTGCCCAAAACTTCCAAAAATTGCCAAAATTACCAAAATACCCCTAAATTTGCCAAAATTACAAAAATACTTTTGGTGGTTCAAACACCCTCAGAATCATCTCAAATGTCCCTAAAACTAATTTTGAACCTTCAATTAAACCCAATTTGATCAATTTGACCAACATTGACCAAAAGCCCCAAATTGGCCTTAAAGGCCCAATTTCCCCAAATTCACCCTAAATTTCCATCAATTTGACCCCAATTTCCACCCAATTTCAATTCTAAAATCAAATTCATCATGATCAAACTCAATCAAACCAAATCTAAGTCCAATTGACCCACATTTGAGTCCAATTTCAACCCAAATAAAAAAGCCCCAATTTGGCCTAAAACCAAAATCCCACTCAATTGAACCCCCAAATCTTTCCAATTTCCTCAATTATGCATCACAAACTCTTTAAAACATCTCTACACATCAAATTCACTCCAAATCTTCTCTAAACTCTTTATCCCATTTTCCTATGCATTGTATAGATCTTAAAAAATATCTGAAATTAGTTATGACTCTCATATTAAATTATACTAAGGTTGTTTTTTTCGATGATAGAATATCAATTAAAAATATTATTCTTTCTACAAAAGCAGCTACGATTTTCTTCAAAATAAGATAGCTAATCTTTTTAGTATCAAGATTAAGGCATTTAATATGATTAATGCAATTTTTCTGTTAATAAAATGAGTTTAATTATAATTCCACCTATTTATAATTAATAGATAAAAGAATGCAAAAAATGATTTTCATTACTTAATTTATATCAATAAATAATTTTATGGGCATTTTATGTTCTTTAACTAGCTTTAAGCAAGAATGCCCTCTTTCATCTTACTTCTTTCACATTGTTTAAATTCTCTTTCTAATATCTTTTAATGCAACATTATTTTCAAAACATATGCCCTATTATATGTATGTTGATGATCTTCTTGTATTTGGAAAAGCAACCAATACGAATATTGAAATTTTGAAAAACATGCTTACTTTATTTGTCTCTCATTCAAGTATGAACATTTACTATGAAAAGATTTCTCCCTACTTTTTAAAAAAAATGATATATTCTAGGATTATTGTCTCTTTTTAATATCTCTATTGTTTAAGAAAAAAATAATTATGTTGACATTCATATATCTTACGAGCAACCAAATCACACTAAAATGACCTCTTCATACAAAAAGATTGCACAAACTAATGACTTAAAAGCTCGTGCTTTCTCTTTCCTAGTAGATTTTAGCAAATTCATTAATCCATTTAGAATTTCATATTTTACTAGCTAACATCAATCTATATACATAAGGCATGTCTTAAGCTACTCAGTGGCTATTATGTTAGGTTTTCCTTCCATAAAAATGATGAATAATAACAAAATTCAGCTTATTTCTTGTGAAAAATATGCAAACAAAAACATAAAGGGGGATTAGGACTCACTTTTTTATATGATATCAACCTTGCTTTTAAATGCAATCAATATTCTTAACTTGCTACTAGTGGGCGAAATAAATTTCTCTATGAACTTCTAGACTTACGAAATTGTATATTTCTTAAAGAAGGCTTAAAAAATTGCTTTTAATATTAATCTTAATATTTTATTTAGCACTTCTAATGGCATCAATATCTTTTTTTTGGGATCCATGAAGATTTTGTTAAATTTTATTTATTTTAATATTGGTTTTTTTGCTTTTCTACCCTCCTAGACTCTTTCATTGTGTTAAATCATTTCATATATATATATATANGATTACAGATTTGGGGAGGGATAGTTGATCCCCATTTAAAAACAAAATAAAATACATCATAATCCTAAGGGTTCCACTATCCATAGTACAACTCCACGCAAAAAACAAAAATACATGTAGAAGCACAAAATGTATACTAAAAGAAAATGCATCCAAAAATTTACATGTATACCAAACCCAATGTCGATTGTAGTATTGGAGAACAAGTTTGAAGGAGAGAGTGCAATGTCTAAAAAGAGCAGCAAGAAGATGAGTCCAATCCTGTAATCAGTTAGAATAATTTCTGCATAGACAAAGTGAAGCCGCAACCTGCAGAATTCAAAATTGGGAAGGCAAAGAAAATAAGTCTTCATAGAGATTGAGAGGCAACAAAACATGGTCTCCCTTAAACTAGAAAAATAGTGTGTGCAAGCCAAGTAGTGTATCCAACTATTTAAAGCCCACAATGGCGTTGAGTAAAGCCAAATAATTTCATACCTATGTACTGCATCCCCCTCTTTTCTTTCTACTCTTATGCACAGTGATCTTTTTGAACCTCCATACGTTCATGCATAAGTCATATGTTACCTTTTGTTACTTTGATGATGAGTTGGTTTACTGGCTTCATGTATTTGGAGATTAGTGTTGGGGAAACTGCTCTATTTACACTCTTTGTTTCTCTATATTTTCTTCCTAGAAAATCCACTTTTGATTATGTTGTGGGGAAAGATAAACTTGATGTTGGTAATGGTGATAAGTTGATATTTCCCCATCCTTCCAGTGATTCTATTCATGAAAATAGTGTTTGTAGATTTTAAAAAATATGTATACTGGGAATTGTGAATCAGCTCTTGGCTTATATGCTGAAAAATGGGAATTGTGCCTTGGCTTTTATGTTGGGGCTGCATTTGTCTCAAACTGTAATCTCTCTGAGAATGAATTCTTTGGTTTTAATGTTTACAGTTGATAATTGGCTACCATATTTAGAAGGTTATCAAGTGTATAAGGGGCTTTCTCTCCATCAGGTTTGCTTCTTATATTAACCTAGGTTGGGCTGCTCCTTTCATTATTATTTAACTCCACATAGAAATTTTCACTGTAGGCCGCTTTCTTTTGAACCTCTCCTTCTTAGCAATTCTCAAAACAATTATATTTTAAGATTCTATGATTCTAAAGCTGTGGTTTGTTGTGTTCTCTTTGCCCATATCTTCAGACTACGTTTCCTAGAGTTGCATTGGTTATTATCTTACTGTTATGGTGTAACTGTGAAGTTTTCTTATTTCACCTATACAGTACATGGTTTCTTTCTTAGTGTCTACACTCTGGTGATAACAACTATGTTTTTTAGCCTTTTTTTAGAGCCCCTGTTGATGGTGCTGGTTGGGCGTGGCTGCCACCTTCACGGTCTATACTTGCAGGTTTTATGCCCATGGCTTTTCCTTCCCATTGAGGCAATACTTCTGCTCTTTATTTTATTTTACAGGTGGCCTTCCCGTAGGAATTCCAGGCTCGATATCAAATCTGCGTTAAATTTTTCTGTCTTGGGGTTGTTCTCGTTTGTTTTTCTCTCTTTTATTTTAGAAGGAATCGCCAGCTTGTCGATCGCCGTATACTTCCCCATTCGAATAAATCTCCCTCTCGAATCAGATCAATAATTCAAAAAGGAGAGGAACAAAATAAAAAGGGACATATGACAAAGCGACAAATAAGATAAAACACAAAACGTGGAGAGCCTACGTGCAGTAAACCTTGTAAGGATAGGTTAAGAGTGTCCACCCAAACAAGATCGGACGAAAGCACCTTAAACCGATATCCGTAAAAGAATACCTACATAGACTACTCATAACCAGAGAGTCAGGTGTAGGTGCCTGTTCTTTGGTTAAGGGCTCTTTCCAAGGGGACATATCCTACTTGATTAATTACATCTTGGGGGGTACCCAAGAATACTCTCGATAAAAGGATTTTCACTTGGATTATTGTGAACCTGGGGCGATAGGTACTTAAAGGAAGGTTATTCCATGTGAGAACAATCCCGTTGCTTCAAAGCTCATGCTAAACCATTGGGCAGAGAGTGAGTCTCTCACATCCCAAATGGGTAGCGGCTTGTCGGCACACAGGGCCCACAAAAAAACCAAAATCATCTTGACGGGGATATCCCAACATGTTAAAGCACGTTTGGGCCATAAGGGTAGAGGACAAATCGTCGTATCCCAAATGGGCGACAACTCATCGACATCGAGCCATCAAAATGATATCAAAGAAGTCAAAGAGGGATAGGGCTATAAGGGGGCTCAATAAAAGAAAGGTAGAGTGATCCTAAAAGGTAGAGGTAACTGGGTCGGGGTACCATGGACCCGTCATCCACAGCTAGTAGGACCCTAATTCTACCTGGTCGTGAAGGTAGTCGACCCAACACGTCCTGAGATCCCTGGTCAGCAATCCGTGAATTGCTTCGTCCACGGGAACCTCAGTAGCCCTAAGTTCAAAGGAAAGAAACTCTATCATATGACTAAAAGCTGAAGTTCCAAGAGGTGGGACTTATACCTGCTAAAATAACGAGGATGCCTTAGAAAAGAAAAGAAAGTGGAGGTTCAGCTACAAAGCTGGAAACACTCCAAACAAAAGAACTTATACCCCTTATGGGTCGAGGAGCCTTCTAACTCCCTATGAGCACTAGACAACCACAAATAAAAAGATATGCTGGGCCAGTAAGGTTGAAGAAGCACGGGGGCTCCTCCTCGGAACATGCAAATATGAATGCAGTTATCTAGAGCGATCCTTAAGGATTGTGGAGGCTCTATTAATATATGTAGGAAAGTAAATGTGAAAATTTTTAAACCCTGAATATTTTAATCCTAAATTTTAATTATCTTGAATATTTTATTTAGGATTTTTAAGTAGAAAAATTAGGATTTTAAGCCATAAAGAGCCTATATTATATCGTGAAATCATAGATAAACCACAGAAAAAAAATAAGGAAAACACATGCAAGTGCAGACATGCAACATGATGCAAAAAGTAAAAACAAGCCAAATTAAAATAATAAACAGACCGGTGCCGCTGGGTTGACAACATATCTCAGAAAAGAAAAGGGCGGTCGGACTCCGCATATACATGTCTGGTCCTAATTCTATAAATGATAATAAAATACAGAATTAAGATGCGGTGCACGAGCATCTGCTCCTGGTCCCCTCCATGTGGTTTACGCGCTAAACGTCTTGGAACCCATGCCCATATCATATTTCTCCTACAGGACTCTCCTATACTCTAAAAGTACATAGAGTAAAGAAAAAGACTCAATCCAGCATGAAAACAAATGTCAGTGGGAAAGCTCACATGCAAATAACGTATCATGAGTCATGCCTTAAAAGTGAGGGAGCTAATAACACCTGCAAGCGAAAAAGTCAGAAATCATTTCTTGCTCTCCCATAAAGGTACCTGTGTGTGTGCATAGATAAGTATGGCTCCCTATAGAAAAAAACACCCTAACACACTACCACACATATGCAACATTCAGGCACACCACAAGCACAATGTAAAAGAAAGATACTTGACTAGGGCAACCAATCCAGCAAAGAACAATAGCTAGGTATCAATAAGACTAACTAGCACCCTAAATCCTAGTGTAGCACACCACCTAATGAAAAGTGTGTCAAGCTAGTACCTAAGTGCGGGGTAAGTCTGGGTATAGTATGAATTTGACGGGGTCACCATATCGGCCCCATCCTAAAGATTCGAGGGATCTAAAGGGCATGACGTAGAGGGGTGACACGAGTTAGATCTATTAGATCTTTAAAACAGTCATATTCATGTCAATCCTGACTACTTAACTTGCATTGCTCACCGGGATCGACCTAGCAAGCATTGCTCGTTATGGCATCGCAACCAACACGGGGTAACTCTCCTAACTATCCTGGCTCGATACCCATGCAAACATACAAATGCAAATGTGGACAATCATGTGACATAAATGATGAGTGTACCATGAGGCAGTGACTCAGGAAAAGATGGACATGCCATGGAGGTTGCGGCCTAAACAAATGGGTGTGTCGTGGTGGAAGTGACCCGAAGGGTAGGTGTGCCGTGGAGGCAGCGGCCTGAAGAAGGTGTGCCAAGGTGGCAGTGACCGAAAGGGTGGGTGTGTTGTGGATGCAGCGGCCAGAAGAAGGTGTGTCGAGGTGAAAGTGATCGAAAGCGTGGGTGTGTCATGGAGGAAGCCACCTGAAGGAGGTGTGCGGAGGCGGCAATGACCAAAATGGATGGGTGTGCCATGGTGGCAACGACCCCAATAAAGTGAGCAGAGGTGGCAGTGACTGAAAGAGATGGGTGTGCCATGGAGGCAGCGACACCGAAGAAGGTGTGTTGATGTGGTAGTGACCGAAAGGGATGGGTGTACCATGGAGGCAACGACCCCAAGAAAATGTGCCGAGGCGGCAGTGATCGAAAGAGATGGGTGTGTCATGGTGGCAGCGACCCTAAGAAGTGCAACACAAGAAAATGAAAATGACCATGCAAGCTAACACATACAAGATGCAACATACAGCTAGACAAGCATGTGATATGATGTAAATAAAAAAGCAATATGATGCAGAAGCATACAAACTTGCAATTGTTCAATCGATCGAACTGCGGTGGCCGGTCGAATCAAAGAGATCGGTCGACTCGATCGGGGTGACCGATCAAAATAAAGTGAGATACTCGCCGGGACGGGGCGGCCGATCGGAACAAAGTAAGATGTTCGCTGGGCTGGGGCATCTATTGGAACGAAGTGAAATGCTCACCGGGCCGGGGTGGCCGGTGGGAGCGAAGTGAAATGTTCACCGGGCCGGGGCGGCCGATAGGAGCGAAGTGAAATGCAACATGCACCTAGAAAAAAATGCAATTTGCAGCAAACCAATATGCAGGTAGAAAACTGGGCTCGTGCTAACGATCTCACCTTGGAGACCTAAGGTTTAGACTCTTGGATATGCAACATTGCTGCCTCTTGCTCTGGTGAGGAAATGTAGGGAGTTTCTCCCCGGATCTCTGAGGGGTAAACTCTCCGTGGCATCACGAAATAGGATAGCTACAATGCTTTTCCTATTTTATGAACTTCTCTAGACTTTGCAAAATGAGCCAGCTACAAAGTTTCTCTCGTTTTGCCAAGTCTGACATCACAACTTCTCCAAGTAAAGCTGGGGAACCTAAAACAAGGGGGAGTGAGCGACTCTGACCCATCAAGACATGTGCTAAGGTTCACAAGCAGAGAGGAGACACTCGGCTCTACGGGGGTGTTTGGCCTCACACAGGAAGTCCTAACTTAAAGGCTGGCTCTAGAAAAACCAACGATCCATCATGCAAGAACGTCATCGTGGCGACCCACGCCGGCGCACGCACCCCATGTGGGTGATCGAACCTACATGCCTAGACTCCACTAATCTTAAGACTGGCTAGGAGGTAGGGATCTCACCACCGTGACAATTGTAGACACATTTTCTTTGCTTGCTCCGAGCCATCGACATTCGATCTGTGCTCCAGTGTGCCTCGTAGGACATGCACAGGACAACAAAAAGATGGGAGATTGTAAGGTATGCAAAGTACCAAAAATAAATATTTTTTTGCATGTAAAATCATTCGACTAAAAAAGTACCTTTGAGAAGGACCGCTCGATGCCGGCAAAGTGTCCGTCACCGAGAAGGTGGGGCGGCAATATGTAGATGCAAGCTCATCGGCGGTGCGCAACAGAAGCAAAGGGAACACAGAGGGGAGCCCAAAATCTGAAGCTCTCCTCGTTGATTTATTCCGGCGAAGTACGACGCCGGTGAGGCAAAAGGCCGGCGAGGACGAGGTCCATCAAGTTGGGCCAGTGAAAGAAATAAGCTCAATCGGCCAAGGAAAAGAAGATGCTCAAGGCGGCGGCTCGGCCGAAAAGTGGAAGATCGGCGGCTGAAGATTTTGAGGAGGAGTGCCGACAGTGCTTTGGAGGCAAGGCTAGATGTCAAAGGTCGGCCGGCCGAGAGGAAAGAAGGAGGAGTCGGGAAAGCCAGATTTTTGCATAGGGAGGAACGGAGGTCGGCCGAATCTGGTCTCCGGCAATGAAGGAGACCAGCAGACGACCAGAGAAGAGGAGATTCGACGAGGAAAGAGGAGAAGCTCTAGCTGTTTGGATGGCCAAGAGGAGAGGCGAAGGGGCCGACTCAGCACTAGAGGTGGTTCGGTGACAGGCGTCGCCGATGAGCAGAAGGTAGGCGACGGGGCGACACACCGGCGGGACCTTCAGGCTAGGGTTCGCGAACCCTTTGTGGCGGCTGTGTGCGATCGGGAGAGAGAGAGAGAGAGAGGGTGTGCATTATATATATATAATAATAATAATATATTTTATTATATAATAATAATAGTAATAATTATATTATTATAATTATCCTTCGTGTATTCTTCACCCATACACGTCCTTGAGGTGAAGTGGATGTCTTATTTGGCTAAAATCGACGTTTTGGACTCACTGGTGTGGTCCGTTTTATCGTTCGGGGTCGTTTGAGCCACTTTTTCGACTATCGTGCCCAAAACGATAATTCACACATTTTTACCCCGCCCGCAAAGCCATAGCAAAGTGGACATGCTCTATAAGTAAAATTGACGTTCTCGATGCACTGACGGGATCCGTTTCATCATCCACGATCATCTAGACTACTTCGTCAAGTGATTGGACCAATTCGAGCTAAAATCAGGTGTGACGCGCCACGTAATATTTGTTGGCCCGATCGAAGTCGTCCGATGTTTCAAATGCCAACCGGCCTTTGCATAAGCGAAAGCCAAAGACTAGCAGAATAACCCTGGCTACTTGGCCCTTAACACACACCAAAAAGGTCTTGGGTTGGTGTCTGAACTATCGGATGTCACGGATAGGCCGTAAATTATCCTGAGTCATGTAGGTGGACACCCTACACTCGTGACATCAAAAATTGATGCCAACAAAGGACCCCCAACAAGTGTGCTGCGGAGTCAAGGCACAGTGTACTTGTTGGAAGATGCTCAATTTTTTATCAAGCCCAGGCTAGTAATGAAGCTACGCAGCCTAAGAGATAAAAAACAACCAAGTACCTTAGGAAGGAAAAGCCACGAGAGCCAAATCCATTTCTAGGAGGATGGGGAGGAATGCACATGGGACTTATGTCCATCCCGACAACGGGTTCAGAGGCGGAAAAGCCCTACCCAAAAAAGTGGTTCAGAGGCCGTAGAGGCATGACCAAGTTTGGTAGGTTAAACGGTCGTAGAGACATGACCTACTAATGGGTTTAGGGGTCATAAATGCATGACCCAACATTTGGTTCAGAGGCCATAGAGGCGTAACCACAAAGAAAAACATGTTCAGAGGCCGTAGAGGCATGACCTATGGGTGAGTTTGGAGGTTATAGAGATGTGACTCAAATCGGTGGTCAGGGGCCACAGGGGCATGGGCCACACACCACTGAGGGGTTATACCCTCGATGAGGACTGTTGGGCTTCACATCACTCATGTATAGAAGGCAGGTTGGCTATGAAGCCACCCGTCACTTTAATGAGGAATGTCATGGGGACTTATAACACTCACTAAGAATAGGTTGACCAGATCGAGAAGGAATGCCATAGAGTTCACATCTTAGGACTAGTCCGCATTGATCAGTTAGGAAGGAGAGCCAAGGGACTCCAATCCTTCCTACAAACTGATCGACATGCGTACCTCAACACCCACGCTCCATCAATGAGGACTACCTTGTGGACTTTATGTCACTCATGAGAGGAAGGATGGTTGGCTAGAAAGCCTTCTATCACTTTAATGAGGAATTCCATGGGGCCTCACATTTATCACTAAGTGATAACAGGTTGATTAGATCAAAAGGATAATGCCCACTGACTTCAACTCTCCTCTGAGTACTAGTCCACATTGATCAGTTAGGAAAGAGAGCCATGAGACTCCGATCCCTCCTGCAAACTGATCGAGGTGCATGCCTCAACACCCACACTACATCTGTGATGAATACTAAGAGTTTTACATCATCACCTGAGAGGTTGCAAAGGTTGGCTAGAAAGCCGAGCAACAAAGCTAAATCATCAAATGACATGATGTTCTCATAAAAGGACCGACTAGAATGTCGTGTGGTCCGAGAAGCACGAAAGTCGGATGGCTGAGAAGCCAAAACTGAAGACGTCGTCCATGAGGAATGCACTAGAGACTTATATCCGCTCTGGATAGAGGGTTCAGAGGCCGTAGAGGCGTGATCCTGAAATAACCAAGGTGTTAGAACCTTGAATGCCTATGCGTTGAGTGAGGACTGCCGTCGGGCCATACGTCGCTCTTTGAACAAATAGGTAAGTTGGCTAAGGAGCCCAGCATTAAAGCTAAAATGTTGAATGGCGATATGTTCTCATAAAAGGACCGACTAGAGCATCGTGTGGTCTGAGAAACATTGAAGCAGGTGGCTATAAAGCTGAAAATTTTAAAAGACAAGATGTCCTCATAACAGAGCAAACTCTAAGGTCTTAGGGCTCGATGCACATAGTAGTATTTGGCTATAAAGCCAAAGGGTCGTCATGAGACGAGACACCCTCATGAATGAACCAACTAAATTGTCATAAGGTTCGAGAGGGTCATATGCTAGATGGACAAAGCAGTCTAACAATCCAAGAAAGGTCGATAAGACAGAGCAAAGTGGTCCTCACCCTACGTGATGTCACGATACTGTCAGATATCAGAATATCACGACCGGACACAGATCGGTTGACTATTTGAAATAGTTTTAACCAATGTGACATGTCCCTAAATGAGGTGATGAAAATCAATCAAGTCCAACACGGTGCCGAAGGGGGTCAGATGAATAAAGCAATCCAACCACATAAAACCTTATGGACCTGAGTGGGGTAACTCTTGCTAGACAGTTTTACGGGTGTTAGAATACCTAACTTAATCATGGACTAATCGAATTAGTATAGAGCTAGGATTAGTTCAACATGCAACCTGACATGGTGAATAACATCAGCCAAGTTAACTATCAAATAGGACAGAAGGTGGGTATCCTGCCTATGCAAGTAAAATGGTACAAGAGACATGTAATCTGACCCTGCATCAAGCAAGCAAGTATATGGTTGAATAGCCTAAGGTAACAAGCTCGAAGTGTACTCGAACATCTAAATGTTGCGATGAAACATGGATTGGTGGTAAAACCGATACAACATGTTGCTCGACATGGCTGTTAGAACCAACCAAAGTGATCGAGACAAATACATGGTTACATGACCAGGATAATCTAACCATAAGAGTGCTTTTGTGAGCACGAGCAAAGCAACTTTCACCGGCGATCCATGGATCGGTCATTACACCGATATGACATGGCACTCGACGTGGAGGACAAAACTGACAGAGGTAGTCGAGAAGAACAATGGGATTATGTGACCTAGAATAGTTTAACCACCAGGGTGCCTAATGAGCACTAGCGATATAACTCTCGCTGAGGAGTTCTGCGGGTGTGAGAATACCCAACTTAAGCATGGAATAATTGAGCTAGCATGGAGATCTGATTAGTACGACATGTGACAAAACATGGTGAGTAGAATCAACCAAGTCGAAGAAATCACTGAAGAGGTGATCTCAAAATGTAGCCATGGAAGACTCACGTTGGGGATACCTTAAAGGATCTACCAATGCTTCGTGGGGACTTAAACGTCTCATTCTGATGTGGTGAACAAACTCAAACCAATCAGAAGAGGCATCAAAAAGGTGTTGGATGCATAGAGTGATCCAATCTCGTGAAACTTAGGCATGATCTCAGCAAAGTGACCCTCAGTGGGGATTTCAGGTGATCCCTCTCTAGGAATTCCATATGACCCTTGCGAGGGATTCTTTTTCTGTAGACTTAAAGATACCCGTCCTATGCAAGGACTAATCGAGACTACATAGTGCTTGAATCAGTGAGACACACACTTCAAGGTGGTGAGCAAAGTCGGCCAAATCGGTCAAAATACCGCAAAGGTATCGAGGAGGGTTGGATGCATAAATGTCTAACCTCGGGGTGCTTTTAGTAAGCCACGGCTAAGCGTAGATCCGCTGGTGATTTCCACCAAAACAAGCAAAGTATTCTTTATCGAGGAAAACATGACAATCTGATCGGGCATTGAGGATCCCGATTAGGCATGGATGGCTATGAGAGAGCACTCAGACTGATACAACATGTTTGCTGGCAAAGCAGCAAATTACTCAAATTAGGTGGACTAAGTGGCCCAACCCACATGGGATATCCTGGCTAGGAGTCTATTAAGCGAGACTCTCACTAGGGACTCCTCAAAATTGACAGGGTAATTTCTGTCAGAAGGGTAGCACAAAGTAACTGGACCCAGTAATTGGATGAACACAATGGTTCATCACAAAAAATCGTCTCTCAACGGGGATTCCTCAAAGGCTTATAGAGTGGCTCTTACATGAAGGAAAAAAAGGTAGCACAACCTGCAGAAGGGGTATCTGTCAAAAAGCTAACAAGGTGACCCAATTGAGGATTCTTAATGCGGATATGAAGGTACTCCGCTTAGGCATGGATCGACTAGGTAAGCTGGGTGTTGTAGCCAATGCATCATGCCTTTTCCCATCATGGTGATAAGGATCGCTCACACTGTGGGGATATAAAGATGGGGGTTAGACTATGACAACGGTCTACCCATGAAAATGTCTAGCCTCTGAGCTAAACCACATCCATAGAAGGATCTCAACCTCATTCGTTCAAAGCGAGCGAGACAAGCACGTACTCCACATTCATAAGGATGAATAGGACGTGTATATCAACCATACTCGCAACGAGCGGGAATGGTAGTCTTTGGGCTCTGTGTAGAGCAGATCGACAAAAGACAAGGTAAGAGAAAGGCGAGGCTTCTCTTATAGAGATTTGTGGTCGCACCAAGTCTAAGCCGCTCATAGGACTTCCACTTTGCCTGAAATGTGAGCCATAAATCTTAAGTAAGAGAAATACAAGGTTTCTCCTACATGAAGCTATTGTGAACTTTAAGTGATTTTTGACAGATGTAAGATAATCATCATAAAAAGTTCACATAATGAAGAGATAACAAAATTCACACTTTTTATTGCTCTGAAACTGGATTACAAAGTGCATATGTTTTAAAATAATTTGCTCATAAAGTACAGTGAGTACATGAAAAAGAGCTAAGCAAAGTATCTCTTCAAGCATCGCTCACTGATAAGGGGTATTGGATAAGATCCATTTGCAATAATCAACAAGAAGGGCAGCTCAAATTTTCAGATGAAGGGCTACTGGAAACTGGGGGCAAAGCGTAGAGCATAAAGTTAGTGGGTGAAGAGCCCACATTATGAAAAGCCTTTCTTCTAAAGGAAGGTTCACCGAACTCAGAGGGTCGATGCATAAAATGTGGAAACACATGGTTGAAGAGTCCACATACAAAGGCTAGCCATTCTTCTAAAGGAAGGGTTGTCGGACCCAGAGGTTTGACGCATCATGTGGGAGAAGAGTCCACGTACAAAGAGGCAAGTAAACTTCTAAGGAAGAACTACTGGACTCAGAGGGTCGAGGCATAGAGAATAAAAACACGTTGGTGAAGAGCCCCCAAAGCTTCTAGGAGCCTTTCATGACATTCATAGATTTTTTTTGAAGCCTTTCAAATTTTTTTCCTTCACCTGAGAATGACTATTTTTGGTGAGCTTCTTTTTGTTATAAAGTAATTTCTTCTGACTCAAAAATATCCCGAATAAAGATTCTTAGGATTTTATGACTCATTACTTGTTAAGCTTCCATCAGTATAATTGAATGGAAAAGTAAGAGATCTAAATAATCTCTAAAACTACTCACATCTCAATGACACCCATCTAGTCACTCTGGGGTGCTCTCAGGACTTAGGTGAAAGTTCATTAAAGGAATGGGATCAATCATCGAGACTTAGTTCAAATCCCCCCAAACCATGAGTATTTGCAAATGCTAAGAAGGTGCATACATGGTCTGGTCCAAATTTATCCTCAGAATATATCCTAGATTCAACCTCAAGAATCATCAAAGGCAAACCTAAGACAAGATCAACTAAGGGGTGTGGTTCCTTTCAAAACCATCTCAATGAAGTCCAAAAATTGGAGTCGGAGCATCAAAAGATGGAAAGATAACTCGGTCGGATAAGTAGAGAGGTCTAACCAGTAACGTCGGACATCGAGGTATTATCACGAGTCATGGGCTGATTTATAGAGACAAAACATTCTAATTAGTTCAACATGATTATCAACAAGGTGATAAAAATTAACAAAATTCAAACAAAGCATATCCATAAGGTTGGATATGGGAGAGGTGGATCAATCTCAGATGATGCTCTTTCACCAAGAACAGACAAAAAAGTCAATAAGGTTCTGGATAGGTGAGGCACCAAATCCAAGTCAGGTTTAGAGTAACTGACTAAATCAAATGCTTAGAATGTAGAATGGTCTTAGCAACAAAATGCACTCATCAAGAGATTAGCCAAAAGGCAAACATAGATCAAATAGAATGAGGCACTCTCAAACAACTTGAGAGCTGTGCATCTTCGCTAAAACATGGATCGACCAAGACTAGCAAGATGGTCTAATCGATACAACATGTCATTAAAAAAGAGGTTTTGGGGTATTCCCCAAATTGGAGTATAAAACATCCACAATAGCCTCGCTTCATATGCAGAAAGAGTTAGTATAGAGCACTCTTCAAAGCAAAGGCAAGTAAATCCCTCACCGTCAAATGTAGAACTTCACTCTACATGTAGCATCAGGATATCAAGAGATGTGGTGGAAAGGAATATGCCTAACCCACTAGGTCTTCGCTGAAGTATGACGATCAACTTCTACTCTCAAATAAGGTGAGAATCGATGGGGGTGCTCCCCGAACCTCTCCTTATCAATGTAGGACAAATTCATCTAGCACGATGAAAAGAAAGAAACAATATTTTCCTTATGACCTGTGGAAAGAGAAGGTACATCAAGTGAGGGCGAAGCCGCTACAACAGGTTAATCAATGATACCTGGTACAAAATTTGGTATATTGGCGTTAAGTACCACACCAAGGGTCCCATGAAAGACTTAGGTGGGTCTCATAGCATATATGACAGAAAGTGATTATCCTAACCTCATAATGGACCAACAGGTGAACCCCGGTCTTCTACTACAAGGGCCTATAGGACAAGAAGAATATAGAAGTTCTTGGAACGTCTGAAGAATTTGAATAAGAAACTTCTTTCAAGCAAGGGGACCCAGTCCTCGTAGAGGGGAAAATTGGAATCTCAACAGGTATAGAGACTTGTGTTTGAGTCAGCTACTTTAGTTGCAACGATCCATTCATATTCCTCTAGACGCCCTTGCCTAATGTAGGAACTGGCAAGACCTCAGAGAAACCCAAAACGATGGGGGCTGGGATGGGTCATCAAACCAACAAAAATATTTCCTCTTAATAAGGAAACTGCTCCTACAATCTTCTAAGTTAGAGAACTCGTGGTAGCAGCGACAACAAGGACTACAGGGTGAGAATGTCCTGGATCCTGAGTAGGAAAGAACCTCCTAGCAATCCTAGCTGGAGTATAACCCACACTACCAAACAGTGGAGAGAAACAATTCTCAGCTGATGGGATCTCAACGTTATCCCATGCTGGAACCAAAATGTGTCATGGAGAGAACCTGGTCCACACCACAAAAGGACACAATGGTGATTCTCAACTGATAGAATTTAAGCATTAATCCTGGGCTGAAACTAAAATAAGTCGTAGCGGGAACCCCGTCCACATCGCAAGAGGACAAAGAGGGTGACTCTCAGCCAACAAGATACCAGCATAATTCTGGGCCGAAACCAAAGAGAGTCATGACAGGGACATACCACACCACCAAAAGACAAAAAGGTGATTCTCAGCTAATAGAATTCAAGCATTGATCCCGGGCCGGAACCAAAATAAGTCGTAGCGGGGACCCGACCCACATCGCCAGAGGACAAGGAGGGTGATTCTCAGCCGACAGGATACCAGCATAATCCTGAGCCAGAACCAAAGAGAGTCATGGCGGGGACATACCACACCGCGAAAGGATAGTACCGTAAAAATTAACTCCAACACTCTTAAAAATGTAACATCTGCGAGGAAGGAAATCCTCAAAACACAGAAGGACTACAAAAGAGGCTAAGAAAACTCAAAAGAGTGTTAGAGTGCATCACCATCTGGTACTATTCTCTTCCTTGAGGGAAAAGGTAGCACCGATACGGGCAACTACAATGAAAGGAGTGTCACATACATAACTCCTCCTTTTCAAAGGAGGACACTTAGTAAGCATCCAACAGGGACGTGGTCCGCACAACCGGGAAAGTAGCACAATAACTCAACTCAGAAGCCAAAGATGCCCCCTGAACTAGAATCGGAAAATGTATATAGACCTGATGCAGCACAAGCTGTTGAATTCACAACAATCTATTCCTGGTCCTCCTGACCTTCCTGCCTAATCAGGGGACATGTGGATCCTCAGGGGAACCAGAACAGAAAGAGAGTCGGGACAAAAGTCACACCGGTGACAGTAGTGGTAGACCTACTGCTAGCAAATAACCTTCTTGCATTTGGTAGAGAGATCGGCGAGAACACAGAGGAATAGGTCTGGAAAAGACCGTCAAGTGCTACAACGCGTCGCTATCGAGCATCAGCCTCTTTTTGTAAAAGAAGAGGGTTTGATGCGAGCCACTGCAGCAAAAACTAGCTCGATATGTACATCTCACCTTTTAAGGGGGAGGGCACAGAATAAATGCCTCAAAGGGCATAGGAATATCTCTATATGCATGTCTCCCCATTTAAGGGGGAGGGCACAGAGCGAAACACCTAAGAAGGTGTGGAACCGACTCAATATGCACGTCTCCCCTTTTAAGGGGGAGGGCACAGAGCAAACACCTCAGAGGGTGTAGAAACAACTGAATATGCACGTCTCCCCTTTTAAGGGGGAGGGCACATAGCAAACGCTTCGGAGGGCGTAAGATCATGTAAGGTAATCCCACAAGGGTGCTCGAAAGGACTGAAGGTTGTAACGCCTTCAGGAGCACAAAAACACTCTGGGAGAAGGGAAAGAGTTCCCATGGCGATAACGATCGTATCCATCTTCTTGCTCTTCCACGTAGCAGGGCAAAAAACAGACAACGATCAAAAATGGGGAAAAGGTTATGAAACCAGTCATAAGGTACAACAACATCGATGCTTGCAATAATGCAGCGACCAAACTGTCGATGGTGAGAGAAGGGATAGAATGCATCGAGTTGCTACCCCTAACAATTGGCACATGAACTAAAAACCAAGATCTCAAAAAAAAGGGCTCAACTATGACTTAAAGGAAGAGTACCAGGTCACGATAATATGAGTGAAAATCCTAGTATGGAGATAGGCTATAACCCTAGAAAAGCGAAACTCCAAGTATGGAGAGAGAGACTCGTCCTCAGCAGAGTCGCCAATCTTGTGAATACATTGGGATCTGCAAATCACCTAAAAAAAACTCTTAATATGGAGAGAGAGACTCATCCCCAGTGGAGTCGCCAATCTGTTTTCTCTTGTTTTTGTCTGTTTTATTTTAGAAGGAGTCACCAGCTTGTCGATCACTGTATACTTCTCCCATTCAAATAAATCTCCCTCTTGAATCAGATCAATAATTCAAAGAGGAGATGAACTGAATAAAAAGGGACATACGACAAAGCGACAAATAAGAGAAAACACAAAATGTGGAGAGCCTACGTGCAATAAACCTCGCAAAGATAGGTTACGAGTGTCTACCCAAACAAGATCGGGCAAAAGCACCTTAAACTGATATCCGCAAAAGAATACCTACGTAGACTACCCATAACTAGAGAGTCAGGTTGTTGACCTCACTTTTGGTTGAGGTGTAGTTTTTCCTCTTTAGTAGACTAGGGTCTAGCCATAGGACTTTCTTGTTAAATATTCCTAGAAAACTAGAAAAGGAACCCTCACCATTCTAAACTCCTCTTTACTCAACTTGAAGTTCTACATATTGGTCCTAGCCTCTAGCACTTAGTAGGTGGGGTCACTATGGGGGAGCTCAAAAAGAGTTCCTATAGGACTGTTGGACCTTAGGGTTGGCCCTGGGTGTTGGTCTAGAGCTAAGGCACTCACTAGCAATCACCTCACTCACAATCACTCACAAATGCAAACCCAAAATTTTCTTGACTTTGATCCCTTAATCTTTTGTGATACTCATGTAGATGACCCCCTAAACCCACTGGCACTAGGCTAGGGTCTAGCTAAGACCAGTAAATAGAGGACCCAAATGGGGTTTTCATTGGTCCAAGGCTTATTTATGGTGGTTGGCACCTCAACTCTACCAAAATGCCCAACTTAGCCTTTTGCCCCTAAACACCCAAATTACCTAAATACCCTTGGGACCCTAAATTTGGCTAAAATTCCCAAATTTACCCAAAATACCCAAATTTGTTCAAAAATCATTTTATACCTTATGAAAACACCCAAATTACCCAAAATCACCAAAAATTGTCAAATTACCAAAATGCCCCTCCTTAGCCCAAAATTATAAAAATTCTAAAAAATCCCAAAAATTCCCAAAAAATTCCAAATATTTCCAATTTCACTTTTCTCAACAACCACATAACCCAATTTGGCCAATTTGACTATCTTTGACCAAAACCACCAAATTGCCCTTAAAGGGCCAAATCTCCCCAAATCCACTTCAAATTTCCATCAAATTGGTCCCAATTTCCCCTAATTTCAATTATAAAATCAAATTAACCTTTAATATGACCAATCTAAACCAAATCTAAGCTCAATTGGCCCATGCTTTGAGCCCTATTTTGATCTAAATCAAAATACACAATTTTGGTCTTATGATTTAGTTCCACCTAATTTAACCCCATGGACTACTCCATTGGTCTCAATTTGGACCCAAAACTCTTCATAACATTCACATACATCAAAATTGACCTTCAATTGGCCTTGGTGAAGCCTCAATTTCATTTAATTTTGACTTAAGTCTAAAAGCCCCAAATTTTTCCCCAAATTGACTATGCCTCCAAATTTCACCAAATTGATTGCCTTAAGCCCAAAATTGGCACCCAATTTATGTTGAAAACTCTTTAT